>SDVV010042128.1:0-10371 GCA_016164225.1 Gammarus roeselii | reverse complement strand
TGGTTTAACGCTTCCAATCGAAAGATTATATCTAGCTACCTTACCATAATAACCTCATTATCTTCAACATATATTTCGATACTTATTTGCGTTACTTCATTCTCAATTGTTTACAAGTCTAGAAGTGCCTCGAGAGAAAGGAGGTCGATTTTCCCGCGCTTCAAGAACCGGGGGTGAAGAAAGGGGGGGCGATGTGTTACCCTCCCTGGCTAAACCCCAGGAAACCAAACACGACACCAAGCCTCCTCCACTATCGAAACACATATACACATGGGTTAACAATGGAATGTCTTAGTTGGCAGGGTATGAGAAATGTTTCCCACAGATTATTTAGGGATCCATAAGGAGCGCCTCTGATGTTTCCATTTGTGAAAAAAATGTGCTGTTGATACAAAGGCAGTTTGCAGGTAACGAAGTGATTTTTTAATATTCTGAGCTATTTGATATGGATGCGGTAAATTTCAAACCTTCTTTTCCTTTTGAGATTGGGGACTGTAATAAAAAAATCCCTTCTAACAATGCCATATCCAGTTCTTTCAGAATGCGACAACAAGTATTATTTCTGTAGTATATCTTGAGACTTGAAGTAAAATCTTCATGCAGAGTCAGACAGTCACGCATACATTGCGCTCTTTATAAAGCTTTGTCGAACTCGTTCAGAGCATCGAACTCAGACAGTTCCGTTGCTACACATTACCAATAAGTTTTATCTGTGGGAAACCTTTCTCATACCCTGTCAACTAAGACATTCCATTGCAAACCTATGTGTGTATTCGATTTGTAAAGAAAGTCTGGACTTAATCGGTTGGGCGTTCTTGAGGTGGGGAGGGTAGAAACCGCCACTCCCTCCGTCTCCGGTCTGTCAGCCGCTGTGTTCGATTCCTTTCTCTCGAATCATACTAGACGTGTAAATAAATAAGACTGAAATAATACATGTCAATGAGAATGAAGTAATGCAAATAACTAGCGTTGAAGAAAAAACTCTATGTATGAGATGATCAGGATTATTATAGTACAGTAACTATAATATAATCTTTGGAGTGGAAGCGTTAAACCGTGGTCGGAGCAATGTAAGCGAGTAGGCCGCACCAAGCGGCCGCTAGATGGCGGGTTGCCGCCGAGCGGATGCCCCTAATCCGAGGAAGAAGCTTTTATGAAAATCAGTGCACCGAGCGGACGTGTGGTGCCACCCTCCGGCAAAAATACGGCTATTGACTATCCAATTTGAATTTAAAGTCAAATTCAAGTTGGATGAAGCCAGGAAGAAATTAAATAGCATCACTATTCAGCGGGATATATTTAAATAGGACAAAAGTGTGCCCTCAAAATATTTTGTGCTTTCCAGGATGATAAAACGAAGCCATTGATCACCCAATTTGAATTAAAAGAAGTTCATTGTGGGTGAGGCTAAGAAGTTGTGAAGCGTTTTTGGCATGCAAAATTGTCTTGAACAAAGCAATAGTGTCTATAAGGGTTTTGTGAAATTCATGGGTTCAATTTGTGAAGATGCAGGTTATTTGGGACAAGGTAAGTCTTTATTTGAAAATAATTTGTGCAAATTGAAGTGTGTAAGATTTCTTAAAGTAACTGCATATTGTTATGCAAAATTAAGTTTTAGGACTAAAGTGGTCCTCAAATTTTTAAAATTGCATTGTTTCATGATAGCAAAAGAGTGACTTTGCAAATGACCTGAAAAGGACAAAGTAGTCCTTGAGTTGTATTGCATTGATTCATGACTGAAGAAAGGTGATAATTGACAAATAACGGGCGTTATTGGTGCCAGTCTATTCTTGTTAGTTTTTCTGAGAGTTTTCAACCTTGAAAATTAGTTAACAGGTATAAGATCGTGAACAATTAAATATTGTCTGTTCAAGAAAAGAGTAATTCACCCTTTGAAGGTAATACAAAGGAATTGATATAAGTATCAACAAGGGAGAATGAGATTATTTCCACCGTGAATTTTCATTGATTGTTGTAAGGTTTGAAATTCAAAATGAATAGAAACACAGAACTTCAGCGACTGGTGACTTTGCGTACCCTCTTGCGAGGCAAAATCACAAAGATAAAGAATAAAATTGAAATGTGTTGTGAACATGTTCCATTCATTGAGGCAAGAAATCAAGACAAGTTGACGTGTTATGTCACCACTGCGGGAACATGTTGAGACGAAGCGCATGCACTGCACAGGAAGATGCTCGAAGTTGTTAATGAGGATAATGACACTCCTCAAGAAGACAAATTTCAACTCGAGGATGAAAATAATGAGTCATCGGAACCATAAATATCACCCTAGCAAAGGTCAGAAGATTAAGAATTTAAGTGCAGCCAGCCCCAAGTAGTGAAGCTGCCGCATCAGTAAGCAATTCTTCCCTAAGAAGTGTGAGAGTCAAGCTACCTACTCCAGAGATGCTTGACTTCAGCGGGAACATACTCATGTTCCACTCATTCTGGCAAAGTTTCAGAACCGTCCATGAAAATGATGAGCTAGAACCTTCTGAAAAGTTTCAATACCTGCAAAGCAAGTTAAAAGGCGCTGCAAAAAAATACACTGACTGGGTTTGCTCCAACAAATGAGTCCTACCCACTAGGAGTTGCAATGCTAAAGAAGCTGTATGGGAACGAGGATCACATAAGGATGGCGCATCTGAATGCACTTTATGATCTTCCAGCTCCTGCTGATTCAATTTCATCTCTGCAGGAGAACATGCACAAAGTGGAAGTAAACCTTTGCCATCTGAAGACAGCAGGAGTAGACTTCCATGACTGCAGGCAATGTTCCTCAATAACAGCACACCGGATTTGGCGCAAACTACCGTCAAGGATCGGAGAAGCCTGCAGTAGGGGCAGAGACCCAGATGCTGCATGGAGTTTGGCTGAATTCCGAGACGCACTCATATCTGAGTTCACTAGACTTGAGAACTGTGAGACTGACTTCAAACTACAAGTAAACGGAGGCCGGAAGCCAAACTATCAAGGAAGTTGAAGGAACAATTCCAATGGACACCATTCCAGACCACCTGATGGAAACAACCGAGGACCCCAGTCAACTGTGGGATCCTTCCAAGTAGGAACATCTGGATGCACATTTTGTGCTGAAGATCGTTCTCTCTCCCGCTGCACAAGGAATGAAACAAATGAAGAGAGAAAAACTCGGGTATCAGAGTAGAGATTGTGCTTCAAATGCCTGAAATCGGGTCACCGTTCTGCTGAGTGCCCTGAGAAGGCACCATTCTGTAATAACTGTAAGATCACCGGACATCACGGTGCACTTTGCTTCAGAAGAAACAAAAGTCGACTAAGTGAAGACAAGCTAGCATCAAGCAATGCACAGCATCGCTTGATGCAGCCACCAGTTCTGTGGGCAACACTCCCACTAGTGTAGTTACAGTGAATGCACTAGCGGCTGGGTGTGGTAAGGCGACCGCCCTACCCACAGCTTTGGTTAGTTTGAAAACAAATGATGATATAAAACTCGTGAGAGCGTTGTTCGACCAAGGAGCTCAGAGGTCCTTTATCAAAAGAGGAATCTTGAGCGATGATGACACTACATGTCGACACACCACTCTGACAATGGACGGTTTCAACAGCAAAGGAACTGAAGAACGGTATGACATAAAGAATGTCACCATAGATGTGTCGACACATGAGAACATCTTCCTGGAAATGATTGAAGTCGACGCTTTGGCTGAACAGCTTAACATGAGTGGAGTCAGTGAACTAGACACTCGCCTCAAAGCCAAGGGACGCAACTTGGCTGACAAGTTTGAAAATACAGTTCACTACCCACTTGATATGCTCATTGGAGCAGATCATTAATATGATTTTGTTTTTCCTGAAAAACAGGATGAAGGAATAATAATAATATGTTCAAAGTTAGGAGACCTACTGTCAGGTCTCATAAAGGAATTTCAAGACAACGCTCAAATCAATGTGATAACTGCACTTAAGGTAGCAGTGTCAGACAAAGAAGCAGAAAGGGATGTTGACCTATTGTGGCGTTTGGACACAATAGGGATATCACCGGAAGAAGCACACCCGGATGATAAGGCAGCTCTAGAGCAATTCAACAACAGCATTCGATTTTCAGATGGCAAGTATGTGGCCAGGTTGCCATGGAAGGCGGCTCATCCCACACTGCCAATCAATTATCGGTTAGCCCAAGGAAGGCTGGCGAGCTATCAAAAGCGTCTGCGGAAAGAGCATGAACTGTTGAAGCACTATGACGGTGTTATGCAAGAGCAACAACAAAGAGGATGCATCGAAAGAATAAGTCACAAGAAGCCACCAGATGCATGTCACTAACTACCTCACCACGCTGTGAGAAAGGAATCTCCAACAACACCGTTGCGGGTGTTTTTTGATTTTTTCAGCAAAATCACATAATGATGCGGTAAGTCTAAATGATTGTTTGTACCCTGGACCATCCATGGCCCCAGAGTTACCTCAGATGTTGATGCGATTCAGATTGGGGTTACTAGCCGCCTATTCTGACATTACAAAGGCATTCTTGATGGTAGGTTTGTATGAACAGGACAGAGACTTCACGAGACTTGTTGGCCCAGAGATCCCATCGATCCTGACAGCCCCATAGACACCTATCGTTTCAATTCATCCTTTTTGGAGCCACTACAGACAAGACCAAAAGAAATATCTGTGTCGACAATTTATTAGTAATTGCATCAACAAAGGCAGAACTACAAGAATATTACAGTTCATCCAAGAATATTCTGGATGGCGCTGGACTCAAGCTCCGTGAATGGGCTACCAATGACCCAGAACTCAAGGAACTGATAGAGAAAGAAGGTGATCAGATGCCAGACCCATTGTTCTAGTTTTAAGACTCAGATAGGACACAGTCCAGGACACCATGATGTTGGCTCCTAGAGAGTTAGAATCAGGTAAACCGACAAAGAGAATCATTCTCCGAGGATTAGCTGCACAATTTGATCCTCTTGGATTGATGACTCCCATCACCATCAATGTCAAGGTCCTAATGAGAGAAATATGTCAGTCCAAGGTAGATTGGGATGAGAATCTCTCCGAAGCTATTGCAATCAAATGGGAAAATTTGAAGGAAGAGTTCACCAAGATGGGTGACATACCTGTCAAACGCAACTCTAAGATAGGAAAATCAATGACCCTACACACCTTGGTAGATGCTTCCTCAGTAGCATATGGAGCAGCTGTGTACGGAGTCAGTGAAGGTAAGGCCACATTATTGATGGCAAAAGGACGGATTGCACCCGAGAAGACACTTTCAGTTCCCAGACTGGAGCTGACAACGGCTCTACTTGGAGCAAGGCTCACTAAATATGTATGTGAAGCCCATGAAAAGGAAGTAAATGTTGAGGCCATACACATGTGGTCAGACAGTCAAGTGGCACTGGGCTGGATACACTCAACAAGCTCATTAGAAGCTTACATGCAAAAGAGGAAGACAGACATCAAGAAATTTCTTCCCAACGCTAATTGGCATTATGTTCACACAAGTCAAAACCCTGCCGACTTGATAACTCGAGGAATCAACCCGAGGAAGCTCAAGTCGAGCCACCTGTGGTGGCATGGGCCAAAGAATATAACGGAACTCCAGGAGTGGGAAAACTTTCCTGCACAGGTGCAAAGTGTGACACTAAATAGTGCAGAAGAGCTTCCACCCCCAGAGTCTTTCCTACTATCAGTAGCCAACAGGTGTAGCACTTTCAAGAAATTAATAACCACCTTTGGGTGGGCAAAGAGGTACATTGAGTGTCTGAAGTTGAATGTGAGATAACAAGGTAAGAACAATAGAGGTCAAAGAAACAAGGTTAAGTACAAAAATTGACACTCAATGAGATGGAATGGGCCGAAGATTGGGTGGTTAAAGAACTCCAAAGAAAGGAGTTTGCGGAGGAGATAAAATTCTTTCGCAAACTAAGTCCCAAGGGTATCACTCCATTAATGAAACAGTTAAATTCAAGCATCAAGGCTGACAAGCTAGTGGTGGTGAGCAGGATCACAGAGGCCGAGATTGAGGACTCTGTGAAGTATCCAATCCTGCTACCTACCAAACATAGGATCACAAAAATGATCATTGAAGAAGAACACAATGTCAAGCACCACATGGGAATAAACCACGTTGTGGCCAGCCTACGTCAACAATGGTGGATCCCCAGGGTTAGGAAAAAAACAAAGGAAGCAATAAGGAATTGCATGCAGTGCAGAAGAAAACGTGGGACACACTACCGTGGACCACCAATCCCTCCCCTTCCAGGGTACAGGGTGAGTCAATCGCGTCCATTCGCTGTAACAGGTGTGGACTATGCCGGTCCCCTTTTTGTGAAAGAGGGGACACGAATCGAAAAACGGTACATTGCATTGTACACGTGTGCATCCACCAGGGCAGTACAATTGGAGGCTGTTAAGGATCTGTCTGCAGAAGCCTTCTTGAGAACAATTCAACGGTTTTCTGCTCGTCGCTCCTATCCCCGAATGTTAATTAGTGACAATAGATCGAACTTTGTGAGCTCCGCGAAAATACTCCAGATTTGGCAGGAACATCACAGGGTTTGAAGCACTCTGAATCAAAACAAATGCAAGTGCCATTTCAACCCTAGCAGGGCCCCTTGGTTCGGAGGCTTCTTCGAGAGGATCGTGAAGATGGCCAAGCTTTAACTACAGAAAACGTTACACAGAGCCATGGTGGCGGAAGATGAGTTACACACCGTACTCTGTGAGATAGAAGCAGCCAGTGCATAATGTAAAACTTGATTGGGGATAGCTGTGGATTTTTTAGGGGTTTCCATGCTCATGTTTTTCGCAGGAGCTTTGTGCGATTCCTAATCTCTCAACAGCCATACGAGCTCAGTAGGTTCTTAGTCATCGTTTGACTCTGCTAACGGCAGTTGTGAAAGTCAATCACTTATGTAATTTGATTCGCCAGGTGTATGAATGATTGTGTAATTATACTGGCTAAGTTTTAAGTTCCATCTTTGCTGTCTAGCACTGCCATTGAATAACGCATCGTTAATTTCATCTTTGCAGTCTATCACTGCAACTAACGAACGCATCGTTAATTCCATCTTTGCAGGCTAGCACTGCAATCAACTAACACATCGTTAATTCCATCTTTGCAGGCTAGCACTGCAATTAACTAACACATCGTTAATTCCATCTTTGCAGGCTAGCACTGCAATTAACTAACACATCGTTAATTCCATATTTGCAGTCTAGCACTGCAATTAACTAACACATCGTTAATTTCATCTTTGCAGGCTAGCACTGCAATCGACTAATACATGGTTAATTCCATCTTTGCAGTCTAGCACTGCAATTAACTAACACATCATTTTCACGCCCCAGGAGATTTAACAATGGTTTATGGTCCGTTCAAATTTGAAACATGCCACCCTATAAGTATTCCCGAAATTTTTCAACTCCGAACATTACCGTTAACGCTTCATTACCTGTTGTAGCGTGATTTTTTTGGGCACTGGTTAATGTCTTTGAGGTCAATTGAAAGCCTCACTGCATTTTGAAGTAGGACTGCAACTATACCGTAGTAGCTGACGTCGGTCTCAATAGCTATTTTGAGATTTGGATCAAAGAACTTTAATATTTTAGTACCTCTGAAGAGATTATCATCTCAGACGAACCTTGCATTATGTTTCGTCGGGGGTGTGAGTGCACTGTATAAATTGGGTATGAATCTGCTGCTATATAGGTACGCAATGTCCTAAAACTCTGCACTTTTTACCATTTGATGGATAAGGTGCCTCTTTAATTGCCTGAAATTCCGGATGGGTAGGTGACCAAGGTATTCATAATTATTTTCAAAATAAACAGGCTTATCATTATTGATTTTTACACCGGCGCCCTGTAACGCTGTGAATACCTTACCAAACACGTCTAGATGTTCATCCTGTGTTTTCGTAAGTACTAATGCATCATCCATATAACATAGTATACTGGGTACGCTAGTACTAATGCATCATCCGCATAACATAGTGTACTGGGTACGCTAGTACTGATGCTACATCCATATAACATAGTGTACTGGGTACGCTAGTACTAATGCATCATCCATATAACATAGAGTACTGGGTACGCCAGTACTAATGCATCATCCATATTACATAGTGTACTGGGTACGCTAGTACTGATGCATCATCCTTATAACATAGTGTACTGGGTAGGCTATTACTAATGCATCATCCATACAACATAGTGTACTTGGTACGCTACTAATGCATCATCCATATAACATAGTGTACTGGGTACGCTACTAATGCATCATCCATATAACATAGTGTACTGGGTACGCTACTAATGCATCATCCATATAACATAGTGTACTGGGTTTGCTACTAATGCATCATCCATAAACATTGTGTACTGGGTAGGCTATTACTAATGCATCATCCATATAACATAGTGTACTGGGTACGCTACTAATGCTTCATCCGTATAACATAGTGTACTGGGTACGCTACTAATGCATCATCCAAATAACATAGTGTACTGGGTACGCTATTACTAATGCGTCATCCATATAACATAGTGTACTGGGTACGCTACTAATTCATCATCCATATTACATAATGTACTGGGTACTCTAGAACCAACTTACGAAATTAGGCACTGAAATATTGCTCTGTCTGGATATAAGTAGAGTATATAGCTACAAGAACGCAAATTTTTGGGTACTGGAACGCAAATTTTTGGGTGATGCAAGAACGCAAATTTTTGGGTGATGCAGGAACGCAATTTTTTAAATGTCTACGGATTTTTGCACGCCTGTTTTCCCAAGAACGCAAATTTGTATAATGACAAAACGGCCTACTGAAGGAATTAGATAGGTCTTAATTAGCGGCGTGAGAACGCAAATGTGAAGGAATAAGATAGGCCATTATTAGGGGTGCGAATATGCTTTGTGAAGGAATTATACTGGCCATAATTAGGGGTGCGAATATGCTTTGTGAAGGAATAAGATAGGCTATAATTAGGGGCGCGAATATGCTTTGCGAAGGAATAAGATAGGCCATAATTAGGGGCGCGAGAACGCAAGTTTTTGAGCAGGAAGTATATTATTTCTTAATGTGTCTGACTCAGTCGCTGTATAGCTCGGGCATTGAAGTTGTAGGTTAAAACAAATTGATCTTGTGAGGAAGTATGTTATTTGTTAGTGTGTCTGACTCAGTCGCTGTATATCTCGGACATTGTAGATGTAGGTTAAGACAAATTACTATTGTGGTCAAGTTAGTTACTGATGGTACATAGAGACTGCCCGAAACGGTGTGCTGAAGGAATAAGATACGCCATAATTAACGGTGGAAAGGGGAGGGGTTAGGCGCATGGGACACCAAGGAACAAGTTTTGAGAGACCACCCGGGAAGTTGAGAGGGGGTGGTCCGAATGATCTGTATCTGTCAAATGTCACACAAAGATTTTATCTCGAGATATATGGTCCTCTAGGAGAATAGTTTTCCATACGGTAAATTACAGTTTCCTTACGGTATCTGGTTGCTTCCATTTACGATTGCTTACGGAGGGATTATATAGATGTACGTTATTACGTCTTTTCAACGCTATATATGATTGTTTTCGAATAATTCGCACGGTATTGAGGCATGATATATATAACTATGTTTGTAATTGAATGACTCATTTGAATAGAAGCCATTATTTATACATGATATTTTATACTGTACGATTGATATTATTTGATTAAATCAACTCGCTTTTTCCCATTTAATGTATATATTTTTTTCAGAGATGGTTGAAGTGGGGTAAAATTTATCACTAACTGTTGCTCGTTATGTATAGTTTTCGATTCTGGTATGAATAGTGTTATAACAAGTTATCTGGTGAGGGTGCGCTTGTGAACAGCCGTACGCAAAAAGTTGGATGCCCTCCTGGAATATTAGGTGAGATTGCTCTTACCAATTCTTTGTCTTATAACTTAGCTCCGTATCGTGTTTGCTATGTTAGAGTATATGTTTCGTTGTATATCTATGTCTGGATTATAATTCTATATATTTTTCTGTACATATATTTTGTATTGTCATCTAGTTGTGGTATATCTGACTCATTCCGGAGGTTGTTTGGTGGAGTTTTAAGCGGTGGGATGCTTGATGCAACCTTGATATTGAATATAAGTTATGTTTTGTGTTTTAAATCTATCTAGTTCATATGTATATTAAATCTATAACAATAGTATGGTTTATTTGTTGGCAGTTTGCGGGTTAACTGGATGCGCTCCTGGAAAATTAGCTGAGATTGCTCTTACCCATTCTTTGTCTTATAACTTAGTTCCGTATCATGTTTGCTATGTTCGCGTATATATTTCGTTATATATTTATGTCAGGATTATAATTCTATATATATATATATATG
>SDVV010042127.1:0-10371 GCA_016164225.1 Gammarus roeselii | reverse complement strand
CCCGCCCTATCCCCTTGAACAATCAGTGCGAAATCGATAATCTGAGCAGTTTTTCTGCCCATGATGAACTGCTCTTACTTTATTTTTCACGATCCACAATATTAAAACGCTGGAGTATTTGTGCGGGAGTTCGTGTTTGTGATTTTGTGAATGGGTATTTTTTCTTCAGTCTGTGCTCGCTCGCGCGTGCACGGACCATATGCAGTTTCTGGGGTTGACCTGGACTGCGTAGCTATAAAACCTTGTGACGCGTTGCGGTTGGAGTGTATCTAATCCGTGAAGCCGTGGACCTTGTACCAATTCTTGGAGTTCTGAGTGGTTGGAGGCGGGGATTAGTTTTGTCTGAGTCTTTATTTTGCCTGACTAAATAAATTGTACTTATAATCAAATAGACCGCGTAGCTGTAAACATTGTGTTGCGTTGCTGTCGGAGCTGGCTTTGTCCGAGTAGCCGTGAACCTTGTACCAATTTCGACGATACTATCTGTGCGTACTGGCGTGTGGACATGTTGATCATGAGGTTCTGAGGTGTTTGAGGCGAGGATTTGTTTCGTTTCATCTGAGTCTTTATCTTACCTAAATGAATAAATTGTATTTATACAACTAAACCGCCTAGCTGTAAATATTGTGTTGCGTTGCTGTCGGAGCTGAGTTTGCCCGTAAAGCCACTGACCTTGTACTAATCCTGACGATGCTACCTGTACGCACTAGGGTGCATACGTGTTACTCTTTATCTAGAGTATTGGAAGCGGAAATCCGTTTCGAGTAAGCGTTTTTCCTTTTGCGCATCTGCTTGCGGCTGACATTGCTAAAATTTTCACTTTCTTGCTAACGTTGGAAGCGTTGTTTTGTTTTTTCCTCGCACACCTAGGCGTGCGAGCCTACTGGAATCAATGATCATCGAGCCCTATGGGGGAGCCTATTATGACTCACGTTGAGGCTCTGGTGGAAATGAGGCTCAAATCAAATCTAGGAGCAATAACCAGAGTACCGCCATATTTACACTGACTGCTCCAAATCCACGGACGGAGTGGGAGCTGCTGCAGTGTGCGGAAACCTCATGCTCGGCTATCCTCCCACAAAAAGCCTGTGTTCTCTGCAGAGATGCATGCACTCAAATTAGCTATCTCCATTGCAAAAACAGACCACCTCCCCAAATACGTCGTATTCTGAGAGTCTGAGTGCCCTCACTCAACTCAAAACTTTCCGCTATGAACACCCTGCTATTCGCGAAATCCAGCACGATCTCTTTGTAATGTCCGAGACGTGCCAAGCGGTCGAGTTTTGCTGGAGCTCTGGACACGTGTGAATTAGAGGAAATGAGCTCGCAGATCTGCTTGCTAAACTGGCGTCTACCCCCCAAAAACAAATAATAAGCATATATTACCGAGACTGGTAATATGTGCTCATTAATTCCACCGCCTCCTGCACCTCTTTCCTGGTAATGTCCGCCACAAGTCTTTCTCCCAAAACTGGCCTCCATGCACCACCACCCACAACAGAAATGTCAGCCTTTCTGTCTTGTCTGACATCCAACAACTCATCAAAATACTCGGCCCACCTCGTCCGTACATCACCACTTTCCAACAACAACTGGCCGTCTTCATCTTTCATCGCCTCCTCCTTCCCGGTCTCTCCCTTTCTCACCCTCTTCACCTCTTTCCAGAACATCTTTTTTTTCCTCCTCAAAATTCTGGCATAACCGTCTGCCTCACCTGGTACCAGCGTCCCTTTTGACTCCCCTCACCACTCGCTTCACTTCGTTTCTCATCTTTTTATAGCTTTCATAGGTCACCACCGACTTCACCTGCAAACACTCAAACGCTTCTCTTCTCCGTGCCCACACGGTACGCACCACACTCATTCTCCGTGCATCTCAGCAACGCATCTCTTAATGTTCCTTATTCTTTTTCCATATATTTTAGGTCCTGTCCTTTCACGTTGTCATTTTCCTCCCTCACCGCCTGCTGGAACTTCTCAGCATTGCTTCTCACATTCAGTTCACTCACTTTCACTACTTCTCTTCCTCCTCCCACTCTTATGTTGCCCTTCCACCTCTGCTCCACTCCTAATCAACCTTCCACCAGCAGATGGTCAGACTCTCCTCCACCCTCCCCTCTCAACACCCGCACATCCAACAGCCTCCCCACCCCTCTCCTCGAAATCAGCACAAAATTCATTAGCGCTCTCTCCACTAGTGCACCACGGGCCATCCTTACCCATGCGTACTTGTGGTATCTCGCTTCTTGAAAAAACTGTTCCCGACCACCAACTGTCATTTCTACCGGAAAGCCCATACCTTCCTCTCACATTCTCCACCACAGCATCTCCCACTCTCACATTAAGGTCACTCAGTCCAACCACATTGAATTGACCTCCAAAACTCTCAATACACTCACTCAGGTTAGTCCAAAATTGCTCCCTCTCCTCTTCACTCCTCTCGCTACCCGGACCGCATGCACTAACAAATACCCATATCAATCTTGCGGACACCTCCTTGCACTTGGTAACGCTACTAGCCAACCGATCACTTAATATATACACCACACCTTCTCATACCCAGCCTTCCTCATCACAAGACTTTATTCCACTTATCTACCACACCAAACTCACATTTGCCTTTACCTTTCAACTTCGTCTCACTCCGCGCCAACACATCAAACTTCCTCCACACAAACATCTCACCAATCTCTCCTCTTTACTTCATTCGTACTACAGCCACGCACATTCAGCGACCCTAACAGTAAGCTCGTCTTGCGGTTTTTGAGGAAGGGTTTTACAGAGAACCGGATTCCTAACCCCGTCGCCCCGCCCCTTCTAGTCGCCTTTTACGACACGCAGTGGTTACGGTAGCACGATTTTACTCTCGGCTATGGGGTGCCTCTTTACTCGCCTTCTACGACACGCAGGGGTTACGGTAGCACAATTTACTCTCGGCTATGGGGCGCCTTTTTACTTGCCTTCTACGACACGCAGTGGTTACGGTAGCACGATTCTACTCTCGGCTATGGGGCGCCTTTTTACTCGCCTTCTACGACACGCAGTGTTTACGGTAGCACGATTGTACTCTCGGCTATGGGGCGCCTTTTTACTCGCCTTCTACGACACGCAGTGGTTACGGTAGCAAGACTCTACGCCCCGGCTACAAGGCGCGTGTTGGTTCAAATGCCACTTTGGTGATTGAAAGCTTGCCAACCCGAGGAAACGAGTCTTCGCAAACTTTATATTAATAATCGTCTTATTTCGGTATCAAATGGCATTGAAAGAACTCGTAAAAGGTATAGAACTAAAATCTAAAACGCAGTCACCAGCACTAGTGGTGGTAATGAACACCATCAGTGTTGTCAGCGATTAGGACCAGTCTCTTGTGCTTCCTCTGCATAGACCAGACTCTTGCATCGTCGTTCTTTTCTAGCGCTGTCAATAGAGTGGTAAGAATATCGTGAACTCTCCTCATCAATCTGTAGAACATCATGGTAACATTTTGTCTTCTCATCAGTGCAAATCACTTACAAGCATTGACTTAACGCAGTAGTAAACCCAACCACTGCAACATAATAAAAATATGTATCACTTGATGCAGCACGGGTTGTTGGTTTAACGTCCGGCGCCAGAAGGACGCTGACTCCAGCGCGCTAGGGAGCTTCGTTTCTCTAATCTAGTTTAATCTATTCGATCACAAACGGACGTCACAGCATGAATGCTGAAGCATGAGTAGCCGTGACTGGGAAACACAGCACCCTGCTCTGTGAGGATCACTATCAATCCTTTGTGCTTTGGAACGAGGCCTCTGCATCCTAGGCCACACTGCACCACTCGGATAACCCGTGAAGTCTACAGTGACGGCACTCAACGGGTCTTCTGCATCCTAGGCTACACCGCACCACTCGGATCACCCGTGAAGTCTACAGTGACGCACTCAACGGGTCCTCTGCATCCTAGGCTACACCGCACCACTCGGATCATCCGTGAAGTCTACAGTGACACACTCAGCAGTTTTGTATGGGTTAATAAATATGTCACGCAAAGTTGGATGAGAATATCATAATAAAGAAATCATCCGCAGCGGCTGGGACCATGACACTGGGGTCTCCCTCTTCCCTCGGTGCGCCACAGTCTGCAGAACAATTTCTGACTTCTCTTCGCTGGGTTGACTTTCGGCACGGCTAGGACAGCAAGTCAACTTTTTCTTATGAATAGCTATGCTCTGTTTTGGTGGTTAGGGTGGATGGATGATCATTCATTTTATTGATCATTAACACTTAGTTTTATAATTTTTTCTCTTGGGCTCTATTATTTTTCTCTGCTCTTTTCTCATGGTGATAAATTTTTCATTGGTTTTCATTATATATATCGAGGCTGGTTGAGACAAGGTGACCCAGGGAAGGGGGTACTCGTGGCACCCGCGGGACTCGGGGGACCCGGTATTTCGGGAACCCGGGTAACTCGGAAGACCAGGAGGATTTGGGAGGACCCACTTGGACCCTTCTGGGGCCCTCTGGGACACTCTTGACACACTTCGGGCTTCTCTTGAGAAACTGAATCCTGGAACCTTTGCTCCCCCCTCCCAAGTCTACGTTAAATCTATTCTGTATCTACGAGTAGTGTATATAACTACAAATATGCTTTGTGGAAGAATTAGATATGGCTCAATTAGGGGGTACAAATATGCTTTGTGGAGGAATAAGATGGGCCATAATTAGCGGCGCGAATATGCTTTGTGAAGGAATAAGATAGGTCATATTAGGGGGGTACAAGAACGCAAATTTTTGGGGAGGAAGTATATTATTTGTTAGTGTGTCTGACTCAGTCGCTGTATTTCTCGGACATTGTAGTTGTAGGTTATAGAAAGATAGGTCATAATTAAGGGGGTACAAGAACGCAATTTTTTGGGGAGGATGTATATTATTTGTTAGTGTGTCTGACTCAGTCGCTGTATTTCTCGGACATTGTAGTTGTAGGTTAAGACAAATTGATCTTGTGAGGAAGTATGTTATTTGTTAGTGTGTCTTACTCAGTCGCTGTATTTCTCGGACATTGTCGTTGTAGGTTAAGACAAATTGATCTTGTGAGGAAGTATGTTATTTGTTAGTGTGTCTGTCTCAGTCGCTGTATATCTCGGACATTGTTGATGTAGGTTAAGACAAATTGATCTTGTGAGGAAGTATGTTATTTGTTAGCGTGTCTTACTCAGTCGCTGTATATCTTGGACATTATGGTTGTAAGTTAAGACAAATTACTATTGTGGTCAATATAGTTACTGATGGTACATAGAGACACCAAGGAGCAAGTTTTGAGAGACCACCCGGCAAGTTGAGAGTGGGTGGTCCGAATGATCTGTATCTGTCAAATGTCACAAAAAGATTTTAGCTCGAGATATATGGTCCTCTTGGAGAATAGTTTTTTGTACGGTAAATTACAGTTTCCTTACGGTATCTGGTTGCTTTCATTTACGATTTCTTACGGAGGGATTATACAGATGTACGTTATTAGGTTTTGTCAACGCTATATATGATTGTTTTGAAATATTTCGCACGGTAGGAGGGCATGATATATATAACGATGTTTGTTTTTGAATGACTTATTTGAATAGAAGGCATTGCTTATACATGATATTTTTTATTGCACGTTTGATATTATTTGATTAAATCCACTCGCTTTTTCCCATTTAATGTATATATATTTTTTTCAGAGATGGTTGTAGTCGAGCATGATTGATCACTTACTGTTTCTCGTTATATATATTTATTCGATTCTGGTATGAATAGTGTTATATCAAGTTTTCTGGTGAGGGTGCGCTTGGGGACAGCCGTACGCATAAAGTTGGAAGCTCTCCTGGAAAATTAGGTGAGATTGCCCTTACCTAGTATTTGTCTTATAACTTAGTTCCGTATCATGTTTGCTATGTTTGAGCATATGTTTCGTTATATATTCCGTATCATGTTTCCTATGTTTGAGTATATGGTTCGTTCTATACTTATGTCTGGATTATAGTTTATATATTTTATTTAAATAAGAGCATACAAGGATTATTTATATTTTATGAACATTTACAGGTTTTAACTTGTTGATGTGGACGTGCTTTCAGCAGTTCATGCGAAAGTATACTCGTAGTGTTTCTGCCTATTTTTTCACACTGTAGCTAATGCACTCTCAAGCGATCGACCTGTACCAATTGCTGTCATACGGACAGCAGGCTATGAGCAAGAGTGTTATAATTTTTTTTTGATATTTTAGGTTTGCATCTTCCACTCTATTTCAGGCATAATTGGTAGGTTGTTGCATCATTGTGGTATTTTTTATATGTATATATGACATTCTGTTACGATTAAGCCAGGGTTACTTTAACCCCTAGCGCTCCGTTGTACCTACCCCAGCAGTATCTCCTTCCATCGTTTTCTTTGTTATCAGACATAGAGAAATCTGTATAATAAATAGCTGACTGCTTTAATCCTTCAATAATAGTTTCGAGATGTAAATTTCTGCACGATAATCATAGGAATGTATGTTTAAGAGGTGTAAGTCCATGCTGCATCTCTATGGAATTTTTTCGTTATTGATCCCTAGCAAATGTATACTTTAACGTTTAGAAGACGATTTACTGGATGGAGGGATCATAGAGCATTTACGGTTTGGTTACCCTTCACCTGATGAGATGTATATCTACGATAGCTTAGGTAGCTGTGTACAACTTTAATTAGCTTAATATCTATAACATTTTCAACTAAAGGCAAGAGGCGTTTTAGTGTATTTTCAATGCTAGTTCATTCGAGTTGAATTTAGGATATTGCAAACCAAGATTTTTTAGATATATTATTTTATTGATAATAGATTTTGACACATTTATATATACGTGGGATATCATTTATACGAAAACATAACTTTCTCACACCGAAACATCGACGTGAGCATCTTGGCGAAACATAAGTAATGACTTCGACCTCCCTCTCATATGATCCTTGGTACCAGTGCCACTCTGTGGGTTCTTTATCAATGATGTATATTTATTCCTCCCCTGAAACTGTCGACTCGTCATATCGGTGTAGGATTTATCATCTGGGTGTGGTTTTTTCTCTGATCTATTAGGTTCTAGACTAACGCCCTTAGTACACATTTTCGATAAACGGCGACCTTTGGGAGAAGTGTATGCAATACTTGCAATCCTATCCTTGTAACCAAAACTTTGTTTATAGTCTTCAGCGAGCTTTTTATGGACGGTAATTTTTCAATTACTGTTACATGTTTATGACATCGAATCGTTTCAGGTTTCTTCTTGCCCACTTTAAGGTTTCTTCTTGCTCACGTTACCATTCATTGTATTCCCGCAGATTTCCGAAATATACATAATTCTCCTAGCACTCAAACGTTTGAGACAGGATTCTCTCTCCTCATGTTTCATTACCAATAATTTGAGAACAAAGTCAGATCTACATTTGATTTTATTATGCAATTTTACACTTCATATACTTGACACCCTTTCATTACCCCATTTGATGATTCGGTTTCCTTCAACGTTCGAGGTTTTTCATGCATTTTATCATGGTTTGATTCCGCCATATGCCGACATATGCTGGTATAATGTAGCTATATTCACGGTTTGATCCCGCCGTATGGCGGCATAAAGTAGGCGTGTTTACGGTCGATGTCGGTATAATGTTGGTATTTACACACATTTTTGCAAAAGGGTTACCATACACTGCCGGATGCATTAATACCTACCCAACCTAACCTAACCCACAGAACAACTTCCCTTGCTGTTGATACAAGATATTTTATGTGCATCACCTTCATGGTATGTTATATTAAAAGAAGTAATCATCCTATCCTAACCTAACTTATCTACGGTATTCAGTCAATGTTTTATACGATGCAAAATACATATCTCCACGTGTCTCTACATTTCGATCTATCCTTTGCAGTTTTGATAACTAACACCTAATTATTTCTACTTCGCAATCAATCTCGACTCATATATGTTACCAGAGAGGTCAGATTTTTCAATCTTAGGAGACATGATTCTTTCTCCTCATGTTGCATTACCAATAATTTTGAAACAGTCAGATATACATTTGATTTTATTATGCAATTTTACACTTCTTATACATGACATTCTTTCATTACCCCATTTGATAATTCAGTTTCCTTCTACGTTCGAGATTTTTCATGCAGTTTATCATGGTTTGATACCGCCATATGCCGGCATATGCTGGTATAATGTAACTGCATTCACGGTTTGATCCCGCCATATGCCGGCATATGCTGGTATAATGTAGGCGATGTCGGTTTAATGTTGGCATTTGCACACATTTTTTGCAAAAGGGTTACCATACACTGCCGGATGCATTAATACCTGCCCAACCTAACCTAACCCATAGAACAACATCCCTTGCTGTTGATACAAGATATTTTATGTGCATTAGCTTCATGGTATGTTATGTTAAAAGAAGTAATCATCCTATCCTAACCTAACCCAACTTATGTACGGTATTCAGTCAATGTTTTATACGATGCATAATACATATCTCCACTTGTCTCTACATTTTAATCAATCCTTTGCAGTTTGATTCACACATCCAATTCTGATCTAGTAAATCATCAAAAACCTAACCTAACCTAACTTATGTGCGATATTCAGTCATTGTTTTATACAATGCATAACAAATTATCTCCACTTGACTCTACATTTTGATCTATCCTTTGCAGTTTTGATAACTTACACCTAATTATTTCTACTTCGCAATCAATCTCGTCTCATATATGTTACCAGAGAGGTCACATTTTTCAATCTTAGATGGATTGAATGTTACAAGTAATTCATATTTGTTTCCATCATCCTACAAACGGGCCACTTCATCTCATACTAGGTCTACCACATTTTTCTTCAATATCTCCTGACACTTCATCCATTGACAACTTGTACAGTTGATCTGCCTTTTTCTTTCCAATAATTTTTTCATAGTCCTCACGATGACTGCGTTTCAAATGTCTCCACACGTTACTCGTGGATTTATATTTATTCAATTTTATTTCTTTCTGGCAAAGTTAACAGACCCCCATCACCCCGTTGTAAATCATCAAAAACCTTACCTAACCTAACTTATATACGGTATTCAGTCATTGATTTATACAATGCATAACAAATAGCTATACTTGACTCTACATTTGATCAATCCTTTGCAGTTTGAAAGACACATCCGATTTTGATCTAGTAAATCATCAAAAACCTATCCTATGTATGGTATTCAGTCATTGATATATACAGTGCATAACAAATAGCTCCACTTGACTCGACATTTTGATCTAACCTTTGCAGTTTCGATACGCACTTCCAATTTTTGATTTAGCAAATTTTTCACGACAATTCGATGTTGCCTCTTACTTACACGATATATGCAATTCATTGCTTAACCTTGAGTTTTATGATATTATAAACATTTCATTAGGGATTGACATGGTTTATCACTGTATGATTAGTATTAATTACAGATCTTGCTGGTTTCATCATTACTTTCTTACTCGTTCTTTTGATTTGTAACAACATGGTTCCTACATCCATCCATTCCCATCATCATGACGTTTCAGATCATTCTCAAATTCCTTCATATACTCCAGCATATCTTTGATGCGAATACTGAAGGCTGTTATGTTCCCGTGAGTCCACAAATGTAACGTTTTTTTTTTCTTGAACCTTAATTATTCGAAACTTCTCCAATTCAAAGTCATTCTGATATTCATCTTTGAGGAATTTTTGCATACGTTCCAGATTTCCTTTTTTTCGTAGGTAAAATTCGTATTCCAGTACCTCATCATTGTTACAGTCAATACAATGATTTTCCACTTGGATCATATCAATTTCGAGTTTTGCTTTCTTTTTCCCCTTGAACTTTGTTACATACGTCTGTGACCCGTTGACATTAGTTACCCAAAGCCGACTTACTTGCCCTCCTCCTATTTCCTTCATCCATATATGAATGTTGGCTCCTACTCTTTTGTTTCTTGTTTTACCCATTCTGAGATAACTGGTATTATCAGCACTACTCAATATTTGTTCGATCCGACTCAAATCATCTTCGGAAATTTCTTCTTCCTAAACACGTATTTTAATTTTTGTCACGTGATCATTCATTGTTGTCAATTTGAGGATGAACTGTTCTGCATCAGTTACACTCAACGTATCACTGACTCCATTCTCGGCGTGCAGATACCTATTATAACTTGAATACATGTTTCATCTCGCAAAACATTTGGCCAATCATCGCTCGATGTGGTCAACATACAGGTATGTATGTACGTGTTTAGAGCTGTTTACGTACGTGCATGTGTATATTCGAGCGTATGTACGTGTACATGAGTTGGAATATATATGTGTATA
>SDVV010042126.1:0-10371 GCA_016164225.1 Gammarus roeselii | reverse complement strand
ATTATGGAATGACTTGGAATGACTCACGCCCGTAACATACACTTAAATCAACCCGACAGGTTGCCGAAAGCTCAAATGAAACCATATATACAACAAATATTTAAAAAACATTACAAGATATAAACGTTCAAAATATATAACATACACATAAATCAACTCGCCAGGTTGCCGGAAGCTCATGACCGGAAGCCACCTTCCGCCGTTTGAATGAGTCACTCACGTGGGCGCCCGTTCGCTTAAATAGTGAAAAGAAATCATTCAAAATCGTAACAAAACGTAAACTAATCGGCCAAGTCTCCCTCCGTTCCACCTATCCGCGTTTAACATTCAAGTATTGAAAAAATGATTAAATTATCTGCGCCACTACCCTCCCATACACCTGGGCGACCGCCGCCCCTTCCACCTGCCACACCCCTCCCTCTACCCTCCGGGCATACTTGCTCCGGTATCCACTACAACCATGCACGTCGGTAGCTAAATAGGTCGGTGGCTATGCACGTCGCTGGTTATGTACGTCAGTAGCAATGCATCTCGGTTCCTATGTACGTCCGTAGCTACCAAACTATTTAACTACCGACGTACATTGCATCTAACACACATTGCTACCTACGTACATCGACCTATTTAGCTACCGACATATCTAGCTGCTGACGTACATAGCAACCGACGTAGATAGATACCGACCTATTGTGCTACCGACGTACATAGCTACCGACCTATTGTGCTACCGACGTACATAGCTACCGACCTTTTGTGGTACCGACGTACATAGCTACCGACCTTTTGTGGTACCGATGAGCTAACGATGAGCAGGAATTGCATTGTTTGTTTCTTCGTTTACGAGTAACCGATTTTCTCTCTTCAGTGTACGTATAATAGTGTGGGAATTATTTCCTTTCCCTCAGCACTTTACACACTTAATTTCCTCATAATACACTTTTAAGGGTATTGACACTGGATTGCATCTTTGAGTTCAACACGCTTTACATATATTTTTACACCGCTCAAAACAATGGGAACTTACTTGGATTTGGCGGGAGTTTTTCTATCTTCATCGAATTGATGGCCACTGCATGTGGCTCCCTTTCTCGAATACACTGTCGTCATTTACGGTCATTAAGTGCTACTGGTCTATTAATATGCTAAATCTGCGTCATACTAAACTGGCAGGGTTAGTTACGCTCGCTACAGCTACAGTAAAACCTACTTAAACTAGTCGAAGTCGTCCTGATCTGATTGTATCCATATTGGGTGCGATCGCCCGGCGGCACATGGTCACATACAAACTCGGGCATAGTTACATGAACACTGAGGCTTCAGCCCTCTTTCCCAAGGGGCGATCATCTTCCACGCTCACCGCTTGGTAACATACACACGGACATCGCACACAAAGGCTTACTCGCATTCCACAGACAACTGCAACATTACCGTAATTAAAACATTACCATACCATAGAAATGACCTATTTCAATGTCGTGTGTAACCTTAGGATGACTTACGCCCACAACAGGGGCTACTTGGTTTATAGAGAATTGCTCTATAAGAGAGAGGGGAAATCATCTTACAAAACAGCGAGTAATGGAAACTTCCAGGCAGTTGGGGAAGAGGGGAAGAGGGAGAGCGGTAGACACTGCACACTCTTCCCAATCTCAACCCCAAGAAACGCTCACCCACGCTGAAAACAAGATGATTCACAAAATATATACATACATAAACATACATATACAAATATATATATACATACATAAGTACATACATATACATATATGCATATATACGCTAACTTCTTCTCCGTGCTAGGCATGTGGGATATATTCTCCACAAATAGTTTATTGCAATGGATTGCACATTATTTTGAAAGTTTAACTTTGTATGATGCTGACTTACTGATTATGTCGCCTTGACGATTCGGTCAGAAGAAGATGTCGCCAAGCCCCGCCTACTAGATCAGACTTCTCGATGATTTTAATATATCACGTAACACATTGCAAGTGACATGAATTTGGGTTGTATTGCTTCACGACGTTTATTGTGTGCTGTAACGTCTATACAAATTAGAATTGTTATTTTGTATTGTTCAAGAATTTAGCTTGCAATCTAATTAGTGTTGTTATTACGCTTTAGTAATGTTCAGAAACAGTTTTCTTGGTAATATCTCCCATCCAAGTATCAAAAAATGGTTCTTGATTATGCTCTATCACCATTAAAAGCATGAGCCCGTTATAGCCGACATGCATATCTTGTCTTTAGTATTAAGGGTCTAAACTAGGTAAAACATTGCTCGTTCTTACCTGCAAGTAGGATACACTGATGAAGAGCTCCTACCCAGAGGACTAGTAGTGAAACACCATTGGGGCAGTGACCGGGAAAAGTACCCTCTTACCTGCAAGTAGGATACTCCGACGCAGAGCACGTATCCGAAGGGCCAGTAGTGGAGTACCATGAGTGCGGTGAACGTGAAAGGTACACAGAGGACCACCATCAGGAGGTCTCCCATGGCAAGGTTGGCGATGAAGAGGTGCATCACTGACGACAAGGCCCTACCACCCGTCACAACTGCCCAAAGCACCAGGGCGTTGCCCACCAGGCCTAACACAAACACCAGCCCGTACATGAGGCAGAACACAAGCATCGGGTTAAACTTGGACTTGAGGCAGGTGGTGTCGGCGTATAAAACGTCCAGCTCGGGGATGCTGAGGTTGCATAGGTCGCAGTTGTAGTGGAGCTGCTCGGAAGCCGACAGGTTGAAGTATGTGGGGCTCATCAGGGACAGTTCAGCCGTGCACTTGAGCATGATGGTCTCCATTAGGATGGGCTGATTTGAGATGTTAGTGGTGGTTAGGTTCAGATTAGCGGGGGGGGTAAGGATGGTAATGTTGGTTGGAGTAGTCCAGTTACTAAAGGGAACCTGGAGGGAGGGGTCGTTGAAAAGATCGGTCCAATCCATCGTGTGACGAGAGTGTGGGAGGTGTCTTCACCCTCACTGAGGAACGAATGGGGCTAAAATAAAATATCCGACCAGATTTTTTGAGTTAGATGCTGAGTCCAAAATCGCCACTTTTCCTCCTCTCATAGGACCAAAATCCTTCAGTTCAAAAAGTTTCAATGAAACCTTTTCCGATTTGGTTTGATGGAGACTGGAATTCGTGTGAGAACAGACGACTGGACTTTCTAAGTCCGCCATTTTTCTACGCTTCCGATTGGTAGTCTATGCCTGCGTTAGAGTTAAGAGAGTGGAACCCTACATCGATGAGCTTGGATGGTCGATGGTGCAGCTTCTGTTCTCCCTGTACGAGGAGAGACCGACTCATTGGCTGGGGCTGTCGTGTGGCAGCAACGTTGTGATCCGCATTCCTAATTTTTTTTCTATCGGAAATTGGAAAATATTTCAGTAGATTCACACAGTTTTTCGATCTCTGGAGGATGTTTCAAAGATTGTTCTAGAAAAGTTGTAAGCCTCGCCAAAACTCTATCATTCCATATAGTCGAGAAAGGCCTTTATCTATATTTAACTGCCATTTTAATCAACGCATGAGCTGTACAAGTCTATCAACTGACACATCAGTGTTACGACGTTTATTGTTCAGGAAAGACATTTGGTTTCATATCACAAATAAAATCTTCATTTATGCCCAAGTGAATATCCTAACATAAGAGATTCACTTAGAAGTGAAACCACTTGGGTCTAAATCTTTCATGGTGTCTTTAGTAATTCAGTACTTGATCTGTTTACTCTGATCATACTTATCACTTGTTATTCCATCCACTTTGATGGTAATGAGACGCACTATGGTAAACAATAAGTAAAGTGGCAATCAATTCCTAGACATTAATGTGTGACTGCAATCTTGACATCACCTACGAGAAGAAGAACATTAACATCACCTGCGAGAAAACGAATATAGACATCACCTGCGAGAGAAATAATCTTGACATCACCTGCAAGAGAAAGAATCTTGACATCACCTGGAAGAGAAAGAATCTTGACATCACCTGCAAGAGAAAGAATCTTGACATCACCTGGAAGAGAAAGAATCTTGACATCTCCTGCGAGAGAAAGAATCTTGGCATTACCTGGAAGAGAAAGAATCTTGACATCACCTGCGAGAGAAGGAATCCGTTACTTCCCTTCATGCTGAGCTTCTTTATACTTCAAAGAAGTCCTCTCTGATTTGGCAACCTAATGTATCGAACTGTATGTCTTATTTCCGACCCCAAATCAATGATACCTCGCAACGGGACTGTCTCTGGCCGCAAACACTTGCTGAACGTGAACTCGACGAGGGTAAACCAATGTGATAACAAAATTGATGAACGTGAACAGAAGAATTCAAAAATATAGTTCGTGTTTGTGAATCATTATAACCGACAAGAAGTTACATTAGATGTTAGGGATTTATATTAGTTGATAAAACAACGGGATTGAGAATATCATTCGAATAAACTGACATTCTTTCTCGCTACTTTCTTTTTACTAGGTCGGACATAAACTTCAAAAAACCTAAATAACAATTGTGCGTTATCATAAAGTAAATGCATGGAATATTTTCAGTTAAATGGAACTTCGCATCACGAATTTGTATCTGTCGAAAGCAATTTTATTACATAGCAATATTGCATAATTATATCAACAAACAACGCTTATATTAACATTACTAGCTTACGTATAACTAACTGCTTTTCAGCCTAAATGATTGTTAGCAATAATTAATTAGTGTATATTTCCCCCTTCAGGAATACAGTCACTACATTTCCATTATTTTATGGCTCTTTGATATGATATATTTTATTATTTTTCCAAAGAGACACCTGCACTTGTCAGTCAGTGAATTTCTTGGAAAGATTCATCAGCCTGAATGGGAAGCGAGCGAATCCAACACACTGAGTCTCCTTTACTTGGAAAAGAAACAAATTGCGCGTCATAAAAATCCTCCGTGGAAACCGTCAGATATAATATACCGCGCAATGGCATCCATGCTGCCATAAAATGGATCTTCCGCTATATGAGGGTTACGAAGAGCGGCCATAAAATGGATCTTCCGCTAGTTGAGGGTTACAAAAAACCGTTTGCATAGGCCAGATCATCTGACCATTGTTTTACAAAATAAAAGTGTTTTATTGCGCAGTTTATCAGTTTTCATTATTCATTTGTAATATATGATATAAGCTTTGATCGTCGTGGCCTCAAGAAGTATATGATAAAAGATTGTGACTTTTTGCTCTGTTACAATTGATAGAATGTGAGAAATAATTACCATACCTACAAATGTATTCCGAGTGAATTCTTATCTTATAAATTTTTCGATACTTTTTTGATCGTTCTGTTCAATGATAGAGAACTTCTACTTTATGTTCGTGAACAGAACATGATTTTATTGATGGTATGAGCCTCCAAGTCGACCATTTCTATGCACATGCTGGATTTCAGTGTCTCTTGCCCGTGCAAAATAATTCGCTGATGGAATTAACGTTCTGGAGACTTTTAGTGATATTGAATGTACAACGTTAAATCGTTAACATGCCTTCTGAACTGTTGTGCTTGCCCTCCTCATCTATTAACAAGATTGGCTTGCTTGTCACCGACGGTGTGGCATCATCCATCTTTGGACAGCAAAGATAATCTTCGGAAATCCTGTTCTATAACTAAAGACCAGTATTAAGATAACCCATTATATCTCTCTCAGCATTACTGTAACAACCTTGCCCGGCCACACAAGTGTTTGTCAAACTGCGTAAACTGAGACAAGACACCCAACACGAGGTTTCGAGCCCTCTGTTCCTTTCCTGGTTCGCCCCCTTACCTGTCACCCAACGCAGTCACTGCTTACGTATTGCAACAGTAGTAGAGGAGAGTAACGAGAGATGTTGTCATAACAACCTTCATGTGACCAAAAAATGTCCCTACCGTCGACAGAACCTTCCCCACCGCGGCCGGGGGGGGGACTGAGGCTTCAAACATAAGTGGGGGTCTCGAACACACTGTTTTATAGGTGAGGTACGAACTTAAAAAGTAGTGTGGATACCGAAAATTTGAAAGGTTCCTGTAACAAATAAACGTTACAGCAGAGAAGAAAATATAATAAATAATATTTTCAGTACGTTATTTAAGACATTTCAACAAAACTATCTAGATTCAATGGAATCGACAAGATGGCAAATTATAAAACAAATGAAACTCCTCAAAACAGATGGTCAGATTGGGGGAGCGACTGAACACCACCAGACGACGACTACCAACCTTCTTGACCTGTGCGGATATTCCTTTCTCACCCTCGGCATCTGTTAAAGAGGGGAATTGGTCAATATCAACAGACAGTCGTCTCTCTTTGTTATGCGTTGACATATCACCAGCAGAAGGAATATCGTTGAGGGGGAGATGCAGGGGACCCATTTTAGTTGTACACAGAGAGAAGCGTTTCTTCGTGACATATAAACGAAGGGACTATTTCCTAATATTCGTGGTTATTATTACCACATGGTGCTTACCTGCGCGAAGGACCTTCAGTTTTACGTTATTTTCTCATTCTATTCTCTCTGTTTATTTTTGAAACTATAAGTTTAAATGGTAATCCCTGTATTGCTTTTAATCAAGAAGACTGAACCGTGCAATTGGTGTGAAAAAATAGAGCTTAGTAAATTTCTGCAGAAGCTGAAAAAATTATCCATAATTCGACGGAGCATTTTCACTTACTTGATAAAAAAAATCATGAAAGTTCCCTTCATGAAAAAGGACGTAACTAACATGAAATTTCAAAGGTAAACCGAAGGCACATTTGCGAGGAATGTGAGGAAGTTTAGAGCTCGTGAAGCCTCAAAGTTCGATACTAATAAAATACTCAAATGTCGAACTTACTCCGAAAATTTCTCAAATAAGAAATTAAAGGCATGAATTATTCCCCACTTTAGGTCAGCTCAGAAATGCAGCTCAGTTCCCTGATCTCTTGCGCTCAAAATGGCCGATGTGTGCTTTCCATTGCTATTGGAAAGGAGTTTAAAGGCACGCATAAAAGTGTTCGAAGAGTATTGGAACTTGACATATCCGTAGAAAGGAACACTACTGCTTGTGACGTCACCATATCACATTGACGAGTTGAGTGCTGTAGTCCGTCTATCTCATGAGTTGATGAAATATAACAATCCTGATTGGAGTGATTGTTTCCTTGGATCTTTATCCTAAACTCTGTGATAAGCAATATATTTTCCGACTCGTGACGTGATCAATTCGTTCATGACCCTCAAATCCTCATATTTGCTGATTTCAAGCGTTTATATTTTTTCTGACATGCATTTGGTATGCTACATCTCTACATACGAAGCAAATGTATCACTAGATAAGTCTTTTAAACTCACCACGTCGGTAATGTTGTTAATTTTTTAATTGAACGTCATCGTCATGCTTTTATTTTTTCGAGTTGTAATCAGATATAAGTGCCTACACTAAGACGCAGGCTGTTAATGCAGGTAAGAAAGGAAAGAGCAACAGTGGGAGGCTTCATTTTAGACTGGCTTGCAAGGGTCGACTAAACTGAAGAAAACAGAATGTTTTTTTCTGGTTGTAAACAAAGAAACATATCTAATTCATACACGTACAGATCTATGCCAATAAAAATTTGAAAGTGAAACATTTCGAAAACTTGCCTGTCTACCTTGGCGTCGAGTTAGTTTAGTTCCGGATGAATTATTATTGGCTCATATCATAATAGTTTTGAGAGAGTGAGATAATGCGTCGTCCCTTGTGGCATCTGTGAGGTAGTCTGGGTGATTGAGGCACTGCTTGATTTTGGCTCGGCTAAAATATTATTATTGGCTCATATCATAATAGTTTTGAGAGAGTAAGACAATGCGTCGTCCCTAGTGGCATCTGTTGAGGTAGTCTGGGTGATTGAGGCACTGCTTGATTTTGGCTCGGCTAAAATATTATTATTGGCTCATATCATAATAGTTTTGAGAGAGTAAGACAATGCGTCGTCCCTAGTGGCATCTGTTGAGGTAGTCTGGGTGATTGAGGCACTGCTTGATTTTGGCTCGGCTAAAATATTATTATTGGCTCATATCATAATAGTTTTGAGAGAGTAAGACAATGCGTCGTCCCTAGTGGCATCTGTTGAGGTAGTCTGGGTGATTGAGGCACTGCTTGATTTTGGCTCGGCTAAAATATTATTATTGGCTCATATCATAATAGTTTTGAGAGAGTAAGACAATGCGTCGTCCCTAGTGGCATCTGTTGAGGTAGTCTGGGTGATTGAGGCACTGCTTGATTTTGGCTCGGCTAAAATATTATTATTGGCTCATATCATAATAGTTTTGAGAGAGTAAGACAATGCGTCGTCCCTAGTGGCATCTGTTGAGGTAGTCTGGGTGATTGAGGCACTGCTTGATTTTGGCTCGGCTAAAATATTATTATTGGCTCATATCATAATAGTTTTGAGAGAGTAAGACAATGCGTCGTCCCTTGTGGCATCTGTTGAAGTAGTCTGGGTGATTGAGGCACTGCTTGATTTTGGCTCGGCTAAAATTGGCCAGCGCTGAGGAAAATGAGGGTTACATTGGACATCAACTAGCCAAAATAAGCGAGTCAATTTCAGTCAAGTGTTGGTGAGCGGAGAAATCCAACTCTACAGAAAATTTCATTCAACAAGGAGTTGCAAACAAAAGATTGGTTGAGTGGGATGAAGGATTGGGGAAGAGAATGCGTGGGGTTCCAATCATTCTGGATGTGACGACGGGGACGCTGACATAATGACGGTAATTTCGGTGGGACAGTATCGCCTAAAGCGTCATTCGCTGGGTACAACGCAAAGTTTAGTGTCCCTGTGTTACATTAGTAGAGTCATGAAGTAGGTTTTGTGTGACACCAGTAGTCTTGGTGCCCTAATAACTGAGAACTGAAGTGCGCACTAGCAAGACTTTGGGGAGGCAACCGAGAAGAAAAAACAGAGATTCTTCTGTCTCGGAAGAATGCAAATGATCAAGAATTGGGCAGAATTGGATAAGAAACTCGGGAGCCGGGAGTGTGGAAGAGTGGAGGGTAGGGGGGGGGGGCTGGTTGTGGCATGGGGATGTTCGAACTGGTAGGCAGTCATGCCATATTGCCTGAAGAAACAGGTCAGGAGGTTTAAAGCAGTATAAGAGGATGATCAGGTTCGAAAATAAGATAACTGTTAAACAAGTTAAGGATCACGTAACATGTAAGGATCTGTAACCCCCAATAAACTATGGGTTAAATTTTGCGGAAAATTTAGCTTGGAAGATGAGTATTTTGGAATTGTTCAATGTAATGTGAGAATGTTAGGACGTTTATCATGAATATGATCCGCAAACAATTTATTTCCCCAGGTTTCTTTACACCAAAGGCAACATTGAAAGTAAATATCAGACACAATTCTTTTCATTATCTAACTACCTATTTTGCTAGGTTATGAAAGTTTTTCTTTCTTTGAATTATGTGCGCAACGGAGTTTTACTATGAATGTAATCACGGCACGATTAGTTTTAGGTTTTACGTACGATTCACCTCTCCTCAAGTACAAGAAGATCGAAAAAGGCATCGTATTTGTATACATTAGATTGCTTCTTGTCGTCATTTGAGGAAACCGTTATTTGCTTGCTTTTCGTCTTCCAGCCTGGGCCTGATCACGAGCCCGCTCTCTGCAAAAGAAACTTCTTTTGTAACTGTGAGCCAAAGTCAAAAGGGCTCGTTTGGATTTAAAACTGACCTCGGGTCTCGTGTGTTGATTGCTGCTAATGTCATGAGTTGATTGCTGCTAATGTCGTGAGTTGATTGCTGCTAATGTCGTGTGTTGATTGCTGCTAATGTCATGAGTTGATTGCTGCTAATGTCGTGAGTTGATTGCTGCTAATGTCGTGAGTTGATTGCTGCTAATGTCGTGTGTTGATTGCTGCTAATGTCGTGAGTTGATTGCTGCTAATGTCGTGAGTTGATTGCTGTTAATGTTGTGAGTTGATTGCTGCTAATGTCGTGTGTTGATTGCTGTTAATGTCGTGAGTTGATTGCTGCTAATGTGACTTGTGACTTGTGACTTGTGACTTGTGACTTGTGACTTGTGACTTGTGACATGTGAGTTGTGAGCTGTGAGTTGTGAGTTGTGAGGTGTGAGTTGTGAGTTGTGAATTGTGATCTGTGAGTTGTGAGTTGGGAGTTGTGAGTTGTGATTTGTAAGTTGTGAGTCGGGAGTTGTGAGTCGGGAGTTGTGAGTCGGGAGTTGTGCGTCGGGAGTTGTGAGTCGAGAGTTGTGAGTTGTGAGTTGTGGAATGGGAGTTGTGAGTTGTGAGTTGTGAGTGGTGAATTGTCAATTTGAGTTGTGAGTTGTGGATTATGAGTTGTGAGTTGTGAGTTGTGAATTGTGACTT
>SDVV010042125.1:0-10372 GCA_016164225.1 Gammarus roeselii | reverse complement strand
CCATGCTGTCTGCCCCACCATGCTGTCTGCCCCACCATGCTGTCTGCCCCACCATGCTGTCTGCCCCACCATGCTGTCTGCCCCACCATGCTGTCTGCCCCACCATGCTGTCCGCACCACCATGCCCGTTCCTCGCCAACCGCTTCTCCCCACGATGTCGGTCCTGCAATACGCTGTCGGTGTTGCACCACGCTGTCTGTTCTGCACCACGCTGTGTGTTCTGCACCACGCTGTCTGTTCTGCACCACGCTGTCTTTTCTGCACCACGCTGTCTGTTTTGCACCACGCTGTCTGTTTTGCACCACGCTGTCTGTTTTGCACCACGCTGTCTGTTTTGCACCACGCTGTCTGTTTTGCACCACGCTGTCTATTCTGCACCACGCTGTCTATTCTGCACCACGCTGTCTATTCTGCACCACGCTGTCTATTCTGCACCACGCTGTCTATTCTGCACCACGCTGTCTGTCCTCCATCACGTCGTCCTGTCTCCCCACTCCGTCCACTCCACGTCGTCTCTGATATCGTGAGGTCCTCTTGAGCGTATTGGAAAATTGCCTTTTCTTTAAATGAGCGGCAAACCTTGCGTGTTTTTCCCAATATGATTTTTTTTGTAGAGGCTATAAGGAATCATGAATGTTATTTAAACGACGGAACTGTTTGTGTAAGCAGTAAAAATTGTGATTGAAAGTCTTTTATTTTGTTGTCGAATTATAATTAATTTGATGAAATACAGTCATCATATGTTAGGCTCTAACAAATCAAATCTCCTCATAGGAACCATGTATTACTTATCTGTTATTGGATCATTGTTGTTCAGAAGAAATTTACGACTAGGACGTTTTTAACGAACCTTGTGGCAGCTATACATCTTCTGCGACACTTGCACATTTCTTCTCGCAAACTTGAGCATCTGATGCACGACCGCGAGAGTTTTTCACTATGATCGGAGCAATTGGTTATCGTCCGAATATATTACATTTTTGCGTTGTCAACAGAGCTTGGACAACAAATGGAATCTACAAACAGAAGAAAGTGAACAGATCAGAGATGCATGAGACCCCTGTGGAAGACGCGCCCAACTCGATAGCCTATGATTACTCTTGTTGAGGCACTGGTGGAAATGAGGCCTAAATGAAATCAAAACCCTGTGGAATTCAAAATTCTGAGGTCTTTGTGAAGAGATCACGGCAAAGAGGTTTCTAGGAGCATGTAAAGGATCCCACTGATTGCCTACGTGTTGGGATACTGATTAGCATTGTTAAGGATGTATCGTGAACGGAATTTAAATTCTGAACTAAGTCATACACCCGAATGAACTTATTCCTTCACCATGGACTGATGTTAAATTATAAGGAACTATACAATAGATACCTTGAGTGAAAAACAAACCATTGAAATGTTTGGCAGTTTTCGTTCGTTCTCCCGAGCTATCGATAGTGACGACAATATAGATACAGTTGTTCCCGTGTATATCAGCTTGTAGGGGCATTAGATCGCTTGCTTTCCGATTTCGTTGTACTCCAACTTCTCTGCGGTTACACTATCTTTCGCGAACATTTTCCACTTGAAATTGAAATACGCCTTCGATTCAAGACACCCGGCGCTGAGGGCGAATTTCGCTTACCAAATAGGTGCTGTTCCCCGCCATGCTGAGCTATGGCCAGCTTTGCCCACTCCGACATCCGCCCAATTGGTTTCCGTTCCGGGATAGAGAAAAATACCTCGAAAGAAAATATCCTCCATCAGGAAAAGTACCGCTCCTAATAGCAGTTGGCAAAGAATGCGGTATTCGACCAGGTCGAACTGATACAGGAATACTTTTTACCGGGCAGTTGCGGGGTGTGATAACGCTAGTTAGGGGATAGAAGGGGAGACATAGATAAGAGTTTAGTGATACGAGCAGCGATAGTCGTTACCGTATATGTTTATAACTTTACTGAGAAATTAGGAGTCTAATCAATCTTCTGGACATCCTTGTTCTAAGTGCGTTATTTTGTTCGTGTTATTTATGAATTAATTGCACAAAATCAGAAATTGTTTCCTGTATTCAACTTCCTGCGTTGTATTTTGTACCGGCCTGGATTCGGAGAGTTTGCGACGTATTTACGATATTGTTTGTGTTTAAAAAACATCCTGTCATCGTTTTTTCTTATCTTGAAAGATGTTCCCCAGAGTTTTTTAGTTCTCGGAAAAAAAATTAGTTCTCGAAAAGTTGAAAAAATCGGAGGATATCGATATCAGGGTCAGTGCACGGAGTCAATGCACGGAAGGAATTGTTCCTTAGAGCGTTAAATATACCGCTAGGTTATCAATTGCTGCAAATCGCATTTCCTTTGCCACTTCAATATAATAGTCTATGTGACGAGGATGAACTTACCAAACAAATAAGTTTCGAATTTTCCAGTTGTTTATAGATCTCTTTGTGACAATGTGACGTTACTGGAGGTGGATATTTGGTTTTAAAAAGTTTGTTTATCCAGTTATTTGTTATTTTTCCGTGATACCGGCCTGGTCAAATTGATCGCAAGATGAGAAATTATTCCCATCCCTTTCGTGCGGGCAATAAAGTTTTGCGAGTGCTTGATCGTCAGGTAGCGAGAGGAGTCAGGAGAAGAAGGAGCATTTTTGCATTCATCTGGGTAAGTGTATTGAGGTTTTGGAGGTCAATACGACTTGCGGGCACTAGGGGACCCAAATGCGAGAGTTGGAGACGGAGTAGTGAATAATGTAGTAGAGAGGTAGACCGTTCCAGGTTGAAATGACAAACCTGATAGGTTTGTGCTGGCTTGGAAGCAGCTGGTGGGAACCGCTTGTCCAGAAGTGATATATCCACACAAACAAAGTACAGTAGGATAGATATGTCCCGTGGTACAGTGGTGGATAAAGCCGCGTCGAACTTTGTGCTGATTCGAGGCTGCTGGAGGTGAGGGTGGAGGAATGTCTGTCTGATCATTTACTGGTGGAAAAAATATTGTGAGCGGAGCACCCCAAGGGTGGAAAGTAAAAGACAAGTGTGTGGCTGAGAGGTAGCGAATGTGGGGTAACTGGATGTGGCAAACGAAGTTTATGAGTTTCAGCAAGCTTTTAAAGAGGAATATGACATGAGTGGGCAAGGCCTGGAAAATGTTGATGAGAAATGATAGACATACAGAGATGCGTTGTTGAGATGTGCGTGAACATCTGTTTGGTGTACCGTTTGTGCGCGTGTAGGAGGAAGGGCTGTGAATGGTGGAATGATGAGACGAGCGTAAAATTATCTGGAATTATATGGTCTCGTAACGATGAGGGTAAAATGACTGTGCTAAATCCCTGGCTGACAATCCCACACAAGCGAAAAGACCAGCGTCATTCACTACTCATTTTCTCATAACGCTCGTAGACAGCGGTGCAAGCAATGTTGCTCCCTCGAACGAATCCCTTCGCAATGATAAACTCACTCCCACAAGAAATAGGAAGTAAACCGGAATTCGTCCACCAACAGGGAAAGAAGTACCTGGCCCACGTCGCCAAACTCAAACAAATTATCGCGATAGAAGAAAAATTACCCGCATAGACAAATGCGAAGTAACGATCGAAATACATCCGTCTTTCAACGTTAATAAACTTATTCTATACACTTCCTACTAAAACCCTACAAAAGACCTGAGCGCTTTTTTAGTAGGTTTGGAAAAGGATTACGGAGTTACCGGAGTCTCCCAAGTAACATGGATCAAATCACGAAACGCTAGTTCTACCGCATACGAGATCACCTTCCCAAGATCTGAGGCACCGGAATTCTTAGTAATCCCGGGTGAACCAAGAAAAAACAAAACATACCCACTTGCGACAGGACCGACAATGTGCAAGAAATGCCTTGAATAGGGCCACGTTATCAAATGCTGCAAGTTGCTCATACCCCAACGTTGTAAGAAGTGAGCCGGCGACCATGACAGAAAGGACTGCAAAGTCCTCCTACTGCGTCCTCCTACCTGTAAATGCCTCTACGAGGCAGGCGACCGCGAATGCCAAATATACATGACCGAAAAGCAATAAGAACCACGCAGATCAAAAGCTGAACAGTGAAATAATGTTCATGTTGATATTAGAGTGGGAAAGTCTTGAATAGTACTGTGCGTGGAGAGGACGAGGCAAGTCGAGACAGGTTGAGGCGAGTGGGGACGAGTCGACTGGGGAGGCGATGAGATGAACCGAGGCTGGTCGAGACAAGGTCGCCAGGGGAATTCGAGGTACTCGTGGGACCCGCGGGGCCCGGGGGTTTCGGGAACCCGGGGATTTCGGAAACCCTGGTGACTCTGAAGACCAGGAGGATTTGGGGAGACCCACTTGGACCCTTTAGTTGGCTCTTTGGGTCACCCTTGAGATCCTTTTGTACAGTCCTTGAGAAATTTTGATATTATCTTGAAGACCATCTGAACCTTGGGACCCATGCTTCTCCTTTCCCACACTGTAAAACCCATAAATGAAAAAATGTGTATGTGAAATGCTTGAATTGCACAAATAGCTATTGCAGTCCACATATTACTGGAACAGAGTGGGAGAGCGGCGTCGAGGCTGGTCGAGGTGTGTCGAGATCAGTCGATACATGTTCAGGCGAGTCGAGTTGGGCGCGACGAGTCGAGACTGGCCGAAATGAGTCGAGAAAAGCAGGGATGAGTTGAGATCAAGGGACCCGAGGGACCCGGAGAGCGCGGCAGACCCGTGTTACCCTCCGGAACCCATCGGGCTCTTTAGGTACACGAGGGACCTCTGCCCCCCCCCCCTAATCCCCCACTCAATAAGTGTGATGTCAATAATTTGAGCAGTTTTTCCGCCTATGGTAACCTGCCCTTTCTTTCCTTATCACGATGTACAATTTTGACATCTAAATTAATGCTACTGTATTTGTGCGAGAGTTCCTGTTTGTGATTTTGTGAAGAGTGTTTTTTTCAGTCTGTGCTCGCTCGCACGTGCACAGACCATATGTAATTTCTGTGGTTGACATGGAACGCGTAGCTATAAACCTTGTGATGCGTCGCGGTTGGAGTTGATCTTATCCGTGAAACCGTGGACTTTGTAACAATTTCAATGATACTATCTGTGCGCACTGACTCGCGTATATATTGCTCATAAAGTTCTGGGTGGTTGGAGGGGGGGATTCGTTCCGTCTGAGTCTTTATCTTATTTGAATAAATAAATGGTACCGTAACTGAACTAGATCGCGTAGCTGTAAACATTGTTTTGCGTTGTTGTCGGAGCTGATATCGTCCGTATAGCTGTAAATCATGTACCAGTCTCGACGATGCTACTTGTGCGCACTGACTTGCATACATATTACTCATGAAGTTCTAAACGATTGAAAGCGGAGAACCGTTGCGTCTAATTTTTTTTTGTGCACAGCAGCGTGCGTCTGACACAATTGAAAATTTTAAATTGATCTAACACTGACAACGTTTTTTTTTTTCACACAGAGGTGTGCGAGCCTACTGGAATACATGATCGTCGAGCCATAGAGCCTGTTATGACTCGCGTTGAGGCTCCGGTGGAAATGAGACTGAATCTAATAAAAATCAAGCTATCGCTGTGAAGATATGCGTGGTATCTATCTACTCGTCACGAGGCCATGTCTTCTCAGAAACACTAATGACAGACCGAGACCTAACTGCCCTCGCCAATTCTCCTTCTTAGAGACTTGAAAAGCTACCACGAAACATGGGGGCTGCATGAGAACAGCCTGCTCCTTCTCAATGACGGACAAGCCACCCGAATTACCCCCGAAAGTGAAACTGCTATCGACATAACCATATACTCACCCACACTTGCACCCCAAATCGTTTGGGGAGTTCTACCTTCAAACCTTCAAAATACGACAGCGACTTTAACCCAGTCATAATAACACTTCTCACCAACCGACTAAACAATTCTGCTACTCAAGAACTTCGATTCAACTACCGAAAAGCCAGCTGGGAGGAATACTCGGCACATATCGCGAGGCGTGGTATAGATGGCACTACCGAAGACATCTCGGAACACGACCTCGTCATCCAACTATACGAAAATTTTCAAGCTGCATTTGCCGCATGCATCATTCAATATTCACCTTCAACCTTTTTTTCGAAATCATGATTGTGTAAAAAGGTGCAAGAAGCATAAGACAGGCTGTACAGGGAATACCGTGGCGAACGGTCCCACAGGAACATACAACAAACTTTGAATAGTTAAAAAAACAAAGCTGGACACTGTTAGTCAACACTATTAACCGAAACACCCCCTTCTTTCAAGTGTGGGAGAAAATCAGACCTATCCAAGGAAGACCCGAGCGATATATCCACATTCTTTCAGACGGAGATATCATTTATTCTTCCTACTCCGAAATCGCTGATAAACTAGCACAGACTTTCTAGCCAGATGTCGCAATCAACAAACGACACGGCTGTTTTCCAACAAGAAAAGATTTTTACAGGAGAGTGAAAATATAGATTTAACTTGAACAATCAAAGAAATTTACAATAAACCTTTCTCTCTACATGAACTACAATGATCTATAGACCATACTCGTGAAACTTCACCCGTGATGGACTGGGTGCACATCAAAATGATCAAAAATCTCCATGATGGCTCCCGCTAGTATCTAATGAAATTGTTCAACACATCTTATTCAAACTCATTTTTCGAGGATCAATGGTGGAAAATTGTAGAAATTCCAATACTAAAATCCGGAAAATTTCACGGTGACCCACGAAACTACCGCCCCATTGCCCCCAACAGCGTCCTCTGTAAGACGATGGAATGAATCATTAACTAATGGCTCTTATACTACCTTGAAATGCACGCAGGCCTCAACAACATCCAGTGCGGAGGCCACAAGCGTCACTCCACGACGGACCAGCTTGAACGACAGGAATCAGAGATTAGACGGGCCATCGTCCGAGGGGACATGTGGCTTCCATATTCTGCGACGTTGAAAATGCATACAACACTACCTGAAAATACGGTATCATGAAGGATCTGCACCTCAAAGGCCTGAGAGACCACCTACCACGTTTTATAAACCCTGCACGTACCAAAATCGTACGTGCAGGGTTGGCGACACTTGAGTCAATATCGTATATGTGAGAAATGGGCGTCCCCCAGGGAAGCGTCCTCAGTGTCACCCTATTTATCTCAAAATTGATCAGCTAGCCGACGTTCTTCCTCGTGACGGAACACAGCTTTCATCACCAGACGTGGGCGAGCTACAAATAAGCTACAAGCACCCTAGTCTCCCAACAATTCTCCACAAACTGCATAATTGTCTGGACCTAGTCGGAAGTTGGGCTTCCTCTAATGGATTCCAGTTCTCGCCCTCTAGATATAAAAGCATGCACTACACCCTTATGCGCGGGATACATCTGCAATCAACTCTAACGCTGCACAACACCCCTCTAGTGTACGAAAACCCGATAAAATTCCTTGGTCTTGTATGGGTCCCTAAGCTTGTATTACGACCCAACATTACAGCCCTGGAGACTCGCTGCAAAAAGTCAACGGGACTTATCCTCTCTGTGACCTCTCTGAAATTTAGTGCCGGTATGGATACCGGCATGATGTTGGTCAGAACAATAATACGCTCAGGCATTGACTATGAAGCCGTTGTTTACGGTCAGCAGCCAAAACCACTCTCGAACCTCTCTCTATCATTGTAAATAACGAAATGCGTATCATATCCGGCGCGTTCCCTTCGAATCTCTGAGCTTGCTTGCTAACGAGCTTCTCGACCGCTCCGGAGAGAGTAACTCTCGCTTCAATACAATTTCAAGATTAGGAGCCTCATCAACATCCCAGCCCTCAACGACATCACCAGCGTTCTCGATAAACGTCTCTTTGCATCTAAGACGATTATTATTATTCTTTTCCCTGCCCGTCAACAACTTACTGAGCTAGCTGAACATCATTCGCAAGGCAAGCGAGCCTTTATTCTCCTGCTGAATTCTTTAAATCAGCGCACCAACGTCGATGATTAGCCCACCGCTAGTCAAACAAGATTTGCAAGTGTACCTTAAAGCAACAACTCCAACCAACACGTACCGCCGAAAATTTTCGAGACTACAAAAGGAACAATACTCTGAGCACCGCCATATGTACACTGACGGCTCCAAAACAGCGGCGGATTAGGAGCTGCCGCCGTGTGCAGAGGGACGTCACGTTCGGCAACCCTTTCTCAAGAGGCCTTTATATTCTCCGCAAAGCTGCACACAATCTAATTAAGCATCTCCATTACAAAAAACTGTCTGCCTCTACAAATCTGTCATATTTTCAGTCATTCTGAGTGCTCTCACTTAGCAAAAAACTCTGCACTAGGAACACCCTGCTCTTCGTGTAATGCAACACGACCTATTCACGATGTCCGAGACGGGTCAAGCGGTCGAGTTCTGCTGGATCCCCGGACACGTGGGAATAAGAGGAAACGAGCGTGCAGATTCCTTCGCCACACTAATGTCTACATACCAAGGACAATTCATCTCCATACATTACCACGACTGGTTCCCAGTTATCAACTCTCGTAAAATATCCAGATGAAATGGCTTTTGGCAGCAGAGTGGACAAAAGATACATACAGTCAAACCCTTCGTAAGAGAAGGCGAAACCAAGTTTTCCAATAGAAGAGACCAGGCATTCATCAACCTTCTGTGTACGGGACAGGCCTGGAAAACCCATAACCACCTAATGGATGTAGACATGGGACCAGACGTACCAACATGCCTCTGGCGCCGCCAGGTGATAATCAGTGTGAAACACTTACTTATAGATTGCAATGCACTCATCGCGGCCCGACGAGCCTTCTTGAGCCCCCGTGTAACCTACAAAGCCTGCTAACTAATGTCTTTCGTAAAACATGTCGGACTACATGAAGTTGTTCAAGAAGCCATCCGCTCTTAAATTCTCCCCGTTCCTGAACGCACTCGCCTGTTTGTATAGTACAGCAAAGGCTTCTTCATGATCTCGGGCACGAAGGTATGCGAACCCACCAGAATCTTCGAATCTTCATGCCCTACAGGAGAGCGTGCCATGACTCGCGTTGAGGCTCCGTTGGAAATGAGGCCCAAATGAACTCTCGTGTAACATCTCAATGGAACGACTTGTGACTACAGAGTGAAGAAGAATGCTTGCTTGCAGTTAAACCCTCCGTAGGAGAATGGGAAACCAAGTTTTTCAAAAAAAAGAGAACAAGTGTTCATCAACCGCTTGTGCGCGGGATACACGTGGATAACCCACAAACACCTAATGTACGCGCCACCATGCCCCTTTTGCCACCAGATGGCAATCAGTGTGAAGCACAACTTATGGATTGCAATGTACTTGCAGCAGTTCGACGAGCATTCTTAAGCCCCCCGTGCAATCTTCATAGCCTGCTCACCGACTTGACTTGCCGTAGGAAACTAATCTGTTTCGGAAAACATACCGGACTATATGAAGCTGTCTATCACCATCCGCGGTTAGATCATCCCCGTTCTTGAACACACTCACAGCTCAACATACTACATACATTTGCGCACGAAAGTGAGCGAACTCACCAGAATCTACGGATCTTCGTGCTCTACGGGGGAGCGTGCTTTGAATCATTTAAGCTCCGGTGGAAATGAAGCGCAAAGAAAAAACAAAGAATGATCAAATCACCTACAACATTTGGAACATCATCTGTGAAATAATTCTGACGTATAGATTTACTCGAAAAATAAAGCCGTGGAGTATTGAATCCTCATTGAACGTAATATTGTACTGAATATTATGTTTCACTTATTGGGACTGCTATCGATGAAATCAACCAAGCTTGTAAAACGCATCTTGTTGACTAAATAATTTATTACAACAGCTGGGAAAAAGATATTTTCAACCAGATCACCTACAACACCTTCAAAACCTACTACATTGAAGGGAGAGCACTTAAACGAGGATCTCTTCGGATAGCATGGGACGATTTTTTTCCGTCTCAAGATTTTACCTGAATGCATTGACGTGGGTATGTGCCACTAGTGGTTATGATCTGATGGTTTGATTTGATTTGGTTTGATTTGATTTGATTTGATTTGATTTGATTTGATTTGATTTGATTTGATTTGATTGAGAGCGTCCAAGTTCACCGGAGCTACCGACGCGAGTCTCTGCCAGCTCCTTCGTAGGGCGTGAAGCTCGTAGGTTGTGGTAGTTTCAGTTATGAGTATTAATGCGTAGTTCGCCACTTTGGTCTTTCATTCAAAACTACTTGAGACGCAGAGGTAGTTAGTTTTACGAATTTTAGACTAGATTAGAGCTCTGGCTTGAGTCCCTTCGGACTTCCTTGCAGGGAGCGAAGATCATAACCGAAAATGTATGTATGTACATGTATGTATGTATATATGTATATATATGTATATTT
>SDVV010042124.1:0-10372 GCA_016164225.1 Gammarus roeselii | reverse complement strand
CGTAAATCGAGAAACATACAAGACTGGCCATCTGTACCTGCCTAAACATTCGCCAGTTTTGGCTGTGCAACTTTACACGCTCGAAGTAGTTTGAGCTTAGTTTGTTCCAAATATAACAGGTGTGCGTACCACAAGAGTAAGTGTCAGATATTTTAATTTGTTTTTATCTATAAGTTATATGACGCACTATGACTAGCTATTTATCGACATTTCGACAGTGTTGACGTTTTAATGCGGGAAAAGACATTACATTGTTAAAAAATTACGTATATGACGTTACCTGCACTTGTACACTTGTATGAGGACTACGGAATAACTTGCGTGAGGTTTGCGTGGACACTTGTGTGCAGATGATTTCTTACATAGTTCTATTCTTTCCCGTTGAAAATAGTTAGTCGACATATTTCCTTCCTTAAGGACACTCCCTTCAGGATGCGATACACCTGAACGTCTCTGCAGGCATCATCGTGGGCATACAAGCTTCTTCTCACCGTCAGTTGAATTGCTTATTTCAACCTGTTAAATAGTTCGGTCAATATGAAGAGTATCAGACCGCACAAGCTTTCTTTTTAAATAAGTATGTTCGACTGGTTGTGCAAAACAGCATAAGGGAACTTGAAGACAGTAGGGATGGTTAGGTGTATCCCTTATGGAGAGAGCAGGGATCAGAAGGACGCGAGAACGAACTTGGGGATGGGACAAAATATCGACGGGAAGTAGTACTCGGACATAATCAGTATTGTTTAATAAATTGGTTGTAAGCAGAGCGAGAAGTAATGAAACATAAGTCAACCACTTTGTTGGTCATTTTCTGACTTTGTACGGTCAAGTATGTTGTTTTTTTCTATTTGGTTTAATTTGGGATTGAAAAAATCATTTTCCCGGCTGTCCCGTGGGATCGGATGGACATTGTCCGAATTTCGTTGAAACTTTTAAAAGTTGAATGTATGTGAAACTAAGTCGACACTTGATTTGTATCTCTTGATTTGAGTTAGTGAGTAAAAGATTCATGTAATAGTCCAAAAAACGTTGGTCAGAAGCCCTAAAGTCTCGAGTCTTTTGACCGATAAGTCTATCGTTATCGGTATTGCAGCCAATGAATACGCACTCTCCTGCGTATTCATTGGCTGAAATCCGGAGGATGAGAGACTCATCGTTCAAAAGACTCAAGACCTGCTGGCCTTTGACCATCGTGTGTGGAGGCTGTAGGAACGATTATACAACAGTAATATGAGGAATTTCCATGGAGAGCTGTTACAAAAATACAGAAAAGTTTGCTGAATTACCTGATACATTTTTTATTTTCCGAATCATGGGCATGTAAGATACAGGTTGATTATTATCCCGATGGCGGTACTAAGATATCAAAGCGATACATATTTTTTTAATTTCGCAATTTAATGAGTGAATTTCAGAACAGCTTAACTGAAGAGGCTTAGTAATGTTTATTTCTTATTCATTCATTGGCAGGGATGTTTGCGGCACATTCATGCCTCAACTTATAGCAACTCTTCTTCCCCATCTAAGGCAGGAAGCCTTTTTTGTTTAAGATGCTTCTAGGCTGTTCGTGCGCTATTTAAAACCAGAATGTCTTACTCGGGGTCAGGTAGCTTCGAACGTGAAACTTTCTGCTTCACACGGAAGCCTAATTCTAGAATGTGCAGTGGGAGTCTTTGTTGTCCACATTGAATGAATCGTGACGATGCCACTGCTTGCTTGAAGTTGATAGAATCTTATTTTCCTTCATTCGAGATGCACTATCTTTCAGAAAGAGCACGCTCTTTCTCACGTCCATATTTGCTGCATCGCGAACGCGGACGAATATTATCCTCAACAGACTGCTGGTGTGGGCTGGTTGAGGTGTTCTCGAACGCACCTATTGTGTGTTTAATTTAAATCGAAAGAGCTGTTGGTAGAGACTCACATAAAACAATATTTACTTGTGTCGCTATCAGTTTCCGATGCAACATGCTACGTGCAGGTCATGAAAATAGCCCCTGGCTTGTATGGGGGGGGGGGGGGTTGAACCAAACTAGGCAATTTGAGGTGGATCCAATTATGTGACTGCCCTTCTCAACCCCAATTCTAAGTTTTTGTTTTTCAACACATGGGGCTCGTAGACCCCTGGAAGTAGCCTCCATCATTTTAATCCTAAGGCCACCAATGATCAGGAAACCCCTAGCAGGGACAGATGAGCTTATTCAAAAAAAGTTGGTCAGGAGAAATTATTTTCATACTGACTTGTCATGTATTCTTGACACCCGGACATAGTTTTTGCGGTTGGACTGGAAAAATAGTCTCCGTCCCAGATTTATTTTAATAAATAACCCTAGAAAATGAAACGAAACAGCAATTTAGTATGGATGTGAAATTTTTGCGTTTCTGGGAATATTTTTTATATATTCTGCCTTCCTTATTTTCTGATTCTAATCTTCTGATATTTATCATTGTTGCGGTAACTGAAGAAATAACACCAGCCATAGTTCTCTCCTATTCGACTGCCTGAGTAGAGTTCAGTGTACGACCGCCACAGACAGAGGGTTGTGTGGAACAATTATAGACGAAATTACGACAGCGCCATACGATTAGAATTAAATGATTTAACAATGAAGGTGCTGGTAACTGGAGGTTCGGATATAAAGAGAAAAAAAAGGTTATTCATACACAGAGGGTATGTCATTCTTTTTACCAATCAATTTATACAACATACGAACAAGACTCTTGCCGAAGCATGTCACGACGAGAAGCTGCCAGGGTTAGGTTTTAATGTACACTATGAATATGCACTGTATTTCGTTGACATAAGGTGTTCCGATTTGAGATTAGGATCGTTTATATAACAGTTGATTAGAGTGGGAATTGCTAATTCAGCTATAAGCCAAATTCATTGGGTAGCAAAGAATGCGACGGTAAGTGTCGGTCTATGTGAGACAGAGAGTTCACTGAAAAAACGAAATCACAAAACAGAGAAAATATCATCATTATAATATATAAAAAAAACTTTTGATCGTGCACGAGCGGTGTGTTATTCTCGTGGAACAATAAGCTCTCTGTAACGTGTCACGACGGAAGGGTAATCATGGTAGGTTTGAGGTCCACAACAGGTGTGCGTTATATCCTGATGAAATGAGATGTTTCTTTTTGACATTGATATCTTTTGCATAGTAATCAGTATGAATTCTTTATTCAGACCCACAGCCTAGTCAATTGAATAGCAAAGAATGCGACGGTATGGGTGGATCTATGTGAGTTAGAGAACCACTGGCATGGTAAACGAATAAGAAAAAACGCATTCATACACAAGCCAGTGTGGTATCTTTGTGGCACGGTAAGAGAGTACACACCTTATGCACAAAGAAACATAAATATCTACATCGCGTATAAAACAATTGTCCTCAAAGTCACAGATAATTATTCTAGGGCCAGAACAATGCGAAGTCAAGTCAATAGGGACAGAGCACGCTGAGGTGGAATTGCAAGATTCTGCAACAGTGCAGCCGTGTTTGAGTTGGCAGCTTATGTTTGTTCAAAGACAAATAGAAAGAGAGATCAGAGAAACATAGTATGTGAGGTTGTGTTAGTGTTTTGTTGACAAGGTGGTAGTGTTGATGCTCTGAGCGAGCTGGAAAATATAGTTTTACGTTACCAGTTTTGCGTTAATCGTCATCGATTGTTTAACTCTGCCTGCCCCTTTCTGCGGGCAAGCAATAGAGTGGTACATTTCTACTTGAAAGAAGATACGGTTGCGCAATTCTGAATGTCAGCTGGTAGCTTGTTGAAGCTCTTTGGACCTGAAATAGTGAAAGCTTTGGCCTCAATCTCTGTTCTTCTAAACTCGGTGTCAATTTTATTTTCATTCCGTGTTGATCGTTGATAGGCCGCTTCTCGAGTTGTCAACACAACACAGGAGAGCTTGTTCTGAATTTTAAAAACTCGTACTGCTAATGTTGCAAAAAGTATATCAGATTAGCGGCCCTCATAAGGCAACAACTCTATTTGTTCAATCGATTGGAGATGCATCCTTCGTGTGTTTTGACTGGAGCATTCGCTGTAAGCATCTTCAAGAAAAATAAACAAGGATGTGCTTTTATTGCATGTAAAACATGGAAAGCACGAACGTAGACACACGACGTTTGGATACGGACATAATTTTTGTCAGATGTGTTATGAAATATATCAATACATCCTGCAGTACACACAAGTTGATATCAAGTATGTACAAGCTGTAAATGTTGTCTTCAGAGCAACTCTTACTAACGAAGACATTAACAACTCAATCTCAAAGTAATCACCCATAATACTGAACTGTTTTAGATTATCACCGGTTTCTGTTTTAGATTATCACCGGTTTCACACTCAGAGGTGAACTGTCTTATTATTATTTTCGCACTTAAACACATTTGTTAGAGCATTGTAAGTTGCGTAGCTTCATAGTCTCCAAAGTATGCTCTCTTTACTTCATCGCCCGCAGGTTCGATTCCAGCGATCAAAATTCAGTCTGAAGGACGAGCGGCGGAGATTTGTGAGGCAAAAAATGTTTTAGTTTCAGTGCGTGCACTGTTAATGTTGACGACGCTGTACGAATTGGATGATCAGTGTAAATTCCCTTCGCCGTGATGACTGTCTGTTTTGAGTCACGGGAATCTCCATAGAAAAATCGTTACTCACCGGCGTTCAAAGCTAACGTTGTTGTTGATGTAGTTGTTGGGTTGACCCTCTCGTTGAGGGGGTCGGATTTTTATGTCAGTGCTAGCCAACGTACATATGAGGTAGAATAATGTAGAGTGTGAGTTAAAAGTAAACCAAAGATAACCTAGACACCTAGGACAGTTTCCGGCCAGGAGAGTGGGGGGCGGTATGGAGTAAAAGTGCCTATTAGGAACAACGGCTGCGCCATGAAGCCTGCACACCTCAAAAATATATAAAAATCAGGGTCGTTTGTTCAAGAAAAGGAAATTATAAATGAAGAGAACAGGACAGGGTGTGATCTGAAGGAACCAATAAGTGTGATGCAAACCAATGTAAAACAACGGAGAAAAGAGGGGTCAAATGCCCACTCAGATAAAGGGACACCAACCTCTCTAATTAAACAAGAAGAGCCTAGGCAGTCGGTCCTGAACATGGATGGTGAGCGACCGTGGGCAGATCCAGGCTAATAAGCCTTCCCCCCTCCCCCTGGGGTCATTAGTCAGCCTCACAGGCCTCGATTTCCCCCAGTCTTTGCTCCCACTTTAACCACACCTTATTCATGGAGCTCTTAGTTTCTGCAGCTATCCCCCTCCAGTTCCCTTCTCCCATGCTCGGAAGTAGTGCCATTCTCTCCCCGGTACCACCCCCGAGCTTTCCCATGCCTGCCTCCGCACCTCCACCACCACTGCATACACCAGTCAATTCACTTCTCTCCCTACTGTAAAAGTTACACCTGAGCAGAAGATATACCTCTGATTCTCTTGCCTGGTCCCCACAGAGTCCACATCGATCTCCTACACCGTTCCACCTGCGTGTCCTGGCCCGCATCTCTAAGCTCCTTGTAATCGCCTTGAAAAATACTGAGGCCCCCAACAATCCATCATCTGCCCTATCGCAGCTGATCTCAACTTCCTTTTGTACAGGCTGAGTGAAATTTTATCTTCGCTCACTCATTTAACTCTCTTTCCAACATTGTCATGCAAGTCTTTCCCCTCTCCTTCTCAGGTTCCTTTCCATATCTCCAACTCTCCTTCTACACAGATCAACGTTGTTCATCATATCCGTCCGGATCCCTATTGCTTGTTCCGTTTCAAACTTCTCCACCACCCTCTAATTGTCTCTCCAACATGCTGTTTTCCTTTTACCTTCTTTGTGCACCTATTTTTCTTCATTGTAACTAAACGCACCCAAACGTTTGATTTGTACTTGGCTGCTCTCTCCTCGCAGGAGCTCCAGCCTGCGAGGAGAAAGCCGCCAAGTACAAATGGTTTCTGTCACAACAAAGTCATTCGCACCGAGACTCAGTCTCCCAACCCCATTTTGAGGTTCTCCAGCCTCTCCAATTTCCCCTGTTTATAACCTAGCGCCTCCGTCCCACACATAATGCTAGCGACCGACACTCCTGTCCAAAGACCCCTTATCACTTCGTATTTATTAGCTTTATACCTACCCGTTCTGGCCGGTCTACCTCACAATTGTCTGGCCTTGGTCGCCAAATACCTTTTGTCCTTCTCCATGCCAGTGTCTATCAATGTGATCCCCAGATATTGATATTCTTCAACCTGGTCAATTTCCACCCTTGCCAGCCGCCACGTACGTCCCTCATCATGACTCTCCCCAATAACCACTATGACTGGATTTTTCTTCTTGCTAAGCGGAAATTTAAGTCTCTCCCAAAGTTGCTGGTGTTATCTGACATCGTTTGCACGGTTGTCAGAACCTTTGCCATTAATACCATATCTTCAGCAAGCAGTAAGACTTGTAGAGTCCGTTACCCAAATGCTATGAACCCTTCTAGGGTACGTTGTCTGAACGTCCAAATTTGCCCCATACCGGATTTCCTAATCCTAGCCTCTAATTTCTCTGTATATAAATTGAACAAGAGGGGACAGGATACATCCCCGCCTGTCCCCTCCTTCTCTCTGAACTAGCTCATACTTCATTCCAAAGAGATTTGATGATGTTCATAGCTTTCTGATCAGCACTCCCACTGTCGGTTCCTATGATAGGGGGGGTATCATAAGCTTTCTCTATGTCAAGGAAACCCATGTACATTTTGCCCCACTTTTTTATATCTATCTTTTATTTCTACAAATATACGTGTCATCTGTCCGTCTCCCGTCCCTTCTGAGACTATTTAGATTCTTCCAAAGATATCCACCTCTTCTGCAGTACCTGCCATTCTGTCACAAGAAGGGCGCATAAAATTTTCTCAATAGTGTTCGTCAGTGTTCTGGATAGGATGTTCATAATTTTCCTTTTATGCTTGTGTCCCTCTTTGTGTAAAAGTCTCACCCTATTTTCAGCCCATTCTTGTGGAACCCTCTTGTTCCTGCAAATACTGTTGGAATAAACCCTGAGCCCCTACATACCATCTGACTCCCGACCCCTCATTTAATCTCGTGTGGGATACTGTCAGGACCCGCCGCTTTCCCTTTCTTCAGTTTCGTAGCACCTGTGGTTTTTCTCCTCAGCGATGAAGCTTTCATCACCCATTTCCCTAATTTTGAAGTACCTCAGAGAAATTTGTACTTTTTCAGGCGTCTCTTCTTTGTCCCTATTTCATTCCAGAAGTCCTTCACATTATTTTTGATCTGATCTTCCTCCTTCAGTACCCCCATTTTGATGACCATTTCCTCGATTGGGCCTCCTCCAGGTTTCTGTCCTCGTCATTGAAGAATCTATAACATTCTCTTTCTTCCTTTTCCATTTCCTAGATCAGCTGTGACCATTTGTTTTCTCCCTCTCTGACAGCAGTGCTCACAATTGCCTTCCTCTTCTAACTGCACTATAACGATATATACGAGAACATTTCAACACTGAACACTTCGACCAGATACATCAGCAATGAAGCTCATAGTTTTTGATACTAAATTTTGACTGTTCAATTTAGTCAGCAATTCACATAAATTGTCCACTATTCCCCTCGAAAAAAAAATATAGAGAGCATTGAATTGCATATAAGCTACACTATTTCAACTATTATTTCACTTGAACGACGGCATTTTCTGTTTTGGCCTGTAGCCTTTACAAAATATTTCGCTAATCCGCTTAGTGTGTGATGGGACTGGCTTATTTTGCGTACAATATATATATTTTTGTTTACTTTCACCGACTTCGATCACCTGTAAATGAGTACATCATCAAGACGACAATCTCAGTGGTAAGTAGATGACAAAAACCATGAATGAAATACCTAGTGTGAGTTTAGCAACGATCTCGTACATAATTGGTTTGCATCACTTCCATTAGTGTATTCAGAATATATGAAGCTCTTCATTCAACGGGCATCAATGTCATCGTAAAATATATTGCACATGGAAATATTTAGCAATGACAAATACCTCTTTCACTCATTTCTCGTTGCGTTCGACTGCCCCGTCGAACGGCTGTTCGACGGGGAATACCGTTTTTAATTATCAACGTTATCACATTAAAGATAATTTAGTCCGATCATTTTCATTGATGCTCTCTCGTACAATCAGGCGAAATAATTCATGTGATAAAGGAAGCGTTTGGCGGTCTGATACTATTGATGTAGACCGAATTTCTTAACTGGATGAGAGAAGTAATTCAAGTGATGGTGTGAATAAGCAAGCATGCCCACGATGATGGAGGGTCTTGTTTGACAGAAATATCTAAGCACACGATCTTCAACTGTAAAGAATTAAACTATAGAAGAAATTATCCTCACACCAGTGCTTGAGCGATCCAAGAACAAGACTTGTTCACACGATCCTCGTACTAGTGTTCCAGCGATCTCCGCACTAGTGTTCACGTGATCCCCGTGCTAGTGTTCCCGCGATCCATGCACTAGTGTTTCCGCGATCTCCGCACAAGTGCTCACTCAATCCCCACACAAGTGTACATATGAAGGTAACGTCACAACGGTATTTTTTATTATCAAAGTCGACACATTTCCCGACCCAGAACGTGAACTTATAGGCAAATATCAATAGAGGACGAGCTGTTGTGTTGCATATACATATCAGATACATTCAGAAAATGTATTTCAATATTTAACTCATACTTTGTACTACATACCCATGTTACATTTGGAACAAACTCAGCTCAAACACACTGAGTGTGATAAGCTGAACTGTCAATAGGAGTGAATGTTTAGGCAGGCCCTGATGGCCAGTCTTGATATTGCATACTATGAGATATTTATCGCCTAACAGTCACAAACAGTCATGGTATAAATCATTCATTTGCAGGCGTGGGTCTTCGTCAATGGGTCCTAAATTACCATACACCATAATTCGACTACTCCAATTTAAAGTGAAACTTTACCAGGTTTAAATTTAATTTGGTTACCGATAAAACAATTAAGAATGATTATTCTCTGATATTTATTGTTGAGTAGCGGAGTAGTAACAGTAAGTTACATAGGTTTTGTTGAAATTGTTATCACTTTTTCCTTTGTCAAAGGTTCAATATGATTTATTTACAAAAACTGTGCAAACTACTGTTCGATGTACTAAACACGTCGATCCACATCGCGCAAAATTTGTCTGGAAGTTGAACGAAATGTATAGTGGGTATGAGGTCATTAAAAGTTATAAATTTCAACTTTATGAGAAGTCCTACGCTAAGGTACGAGATCAGTTATTTAAGCATAAGTGTACGAAGTTGTAATACGCGATCTGATTTTCCATAGCAGTCAAATTGTTTGAAAAACGTTGTTATGGATACAGTCTGCACGACGAAAAGTAACAAATAAAGCTGAGTATGCCGTCACCTCCCGCTACTAATCGGGCGGAAGAAGTTGCGTTTAGGCAAATTTAATTCCTCGCACTGTACTCCTGCACCTGTTCGTATATTGCATCCGATCATCCGCGGTTCCCTGCACTTCTACGACGCGCAGTACGCGAAATTGTAGACAACAGAACAAGAACTGAAAAGAATCCCGTGGTGATATTTAACGACGAGTGATGGGCATCGATACGTTAATATACCTTCAGCACTAACATTATACATCGATACAGGAACATTCAACGACTTCAGCACTAACGATACATCGATACAGGAACATACAGCGACTTCAGCACTAACGATACATCGATACAGGAACATACAACGACTTCAGCACTTACGATACATCGATACAGGAACAAACAACGATTCGATACACAACTACATCAAATACCAGTTAAGCGATAGGTTTTTGCGATACTTTTTATCGATACTTTTCATCAATAAATTTCAAACAGCGATTATTGGCCAGTCATGGGTGAAGGGAATAATTGTTTTCAGATTAAGATACTTTTAATTTAAATAGAAACTCGATCTATTCCATTCGTGGGTGTATTTTCGTTAATATAAACTTTAGTGAGCATCGTGCCTGTAGCACACGTGTGGTTGTCGCTCTAAAGACATACAGTGATTGCTAAGGCTGGATGAGGGTGATAGATCTTGCCTGCTTCAAGTAAACTCAACGGTATTTTACCACTGCAGGAAATTTGAGTCATCAGGGATGGAATGTCATGAAATAGAACTTGTTGACAGAAATCTGCAATGAACTGTAAATTTAATTTATACTAAATTAATTTCAAATGACCGGTGCTTGTGCATTTAATAACAAAAACATCCGCATTACCAGCTTGCATGATGAGGTCATTAATGTTGTCACATCCGCATTACCTGCTTGCATGATGAGGCCATTAATGTTGTCACATCCGCA
>SDVV010042123.1:0-10372 GCA_016164225.1 Gammarus roeselii | reverse complement strand
ACAATAACTGTTAGGGAAAGAAAAGAACAAGATAAAGCTTGACCGGTAGGACGTGTTACCAGAACGAGATTGTCTTGCATTTTCCATCTGGACCGTCACGTTGTCTCTCGCCAAACACTGAAACGTACACATTTCACATCACACATGTGTCCTCAAACTCATCATTCCCACGCCTTAGCTTTGGCGAGGAAGCTAAATACAATGTCTCTCTAGAGAAGCGTAGAGTGGACAAAGTAAACATCGCTTGTGCCCACCCAACAATCGAACCCTTTTATTGCCCGGTAGCAAGCATCCCCAGCGGTGATCATTCTGATGTCGCATGCACTATCGGTTACGAAGATAGAGGCCTTATCTCTAATTTAGCTTTTTGTTTACGTCATTCCTGCACCGAGATTGTATGTTTCATTGTATGAATTTACACAGTGGCATTTTGTCCAATACGTTTGGTCATAAATATACAACCATGAAAACTTACCTAACTAAATACAATTTGATTTAAATGAAGTTTAAACAAAACGAGAAATGAAAAATGAGGTCTGTATCACTGTTACCGGTAGTACCTAATGCGGCGAATTCAGGTCGAGTTTGTTACATAGGACATGATATCAAATCAATTGATTTGATCTGCCGGAAAATCAGAGATATAAATTATTATGAAGCAGCTGGTTACAAGTGTCCAATCAAACCCGGCGTGGTTGACGTTTTTCTTACCCTTAATGAATGATCACACCTCGGTCATGTCACCTCTGACTCGACGCTTTTCTAGAGTGTCTTCGTACGATTTATTGCGAAGCGAAGGGAATAGTTTGGTAATTCTACGTTGACCATTTTCTAATTAGTTGATGTATGTCATAAGATATGATGACCATAATCGGACGAAATACTCGAGATGCGATCCAACAAATGCATTGTATAACATTCGAATGTGCATGCGTCTGTATTTGTGCGAGATCGTGTGGGATATCATACCTAGCATTTGGTAGCTCTTTCTGCAGCATACTGTAGTTACATTGTTCGCTGCTGTTTGAGTAATTAATAAAGATGACCTCTAGATCTCTTTCTTCGGTAACAGGAATCAGTTTCTTTGCAGACGTTGAGTATTTATGCATGAGGTTATGAGAACATCTGTGCATATTTTTTCATCTGCCCACATTAAATTTAATTTTCCACTTTTCTGACCAATCAATCGTTTTGTTCTTCAAGTCTAATTGGATCTGCTGACACTCAAGTTTGGTTCGCCCTTCCCTTACAATCTTAGTATTATCTGCAAACTTGCTGATGTTTGGAAGCAAGTTTCCATCAAAATCGCTTATGAATATTATGAAGAGGACTTGACCAAACACGGATCCTTGAGGCACGCCGTTTGTAACATTTCACAAGGAGAGACAGCTCTATTGAGTACAACTCGCTGCCGTCTGTCCATCAGTCAACATTTTATAAAGTTATTATGCTCGCGGAGAATACCATTGCTGAGCAATTTACTAACTATCAAGTTGCCAATGACTCAGTTAAACAAATTGATCGGTAATTGCCAGGGCACTTTTTGTCTTTTTTTTTAATTAGCTTGGGGTTGGCCTCATTCCATTGAGAGGAGAAGGAGCCATTTGGGAGAGATTGGGAGGAATAGTTTGATAGCTATTCGGCAATTTCGTTATTTGTCTCAGTATTCTGGGAATAACTTGGAATGGAGCTTTGGATTTTGTAACGTTCAAGTTATCTTTATTTATACTAACTTCGCCAGGGGAGATGTTTTCTCTGCTGAGGACTTCAATTTGTCTTCCCGCCATGATATCCCTCTGATTATGAATATCCGGATTCTCTTGCATAAATACCGAACAAAAATATTGAGTTAGTGGGACACTCATGTTATTGTCATCGGTTTGTAGTTCGCCACTATCACTCTCAAAATAACATAATATGGCAGATCTTCAATTGTTTTGATTGAAATATGACTATAAATGGTTCTGGATTAGTCCTGGCATTCCCCTTCAATTTCATATTCATATACGTGAATTTTTCGCTAAGAGCGGTTTGTATAGCTCTTTTGCGACTGTGAAGTCTTCTTTTTTGCATCGTCATCATGTGGGTGTTTTCTGTTTTGTCAAGTGCTTTGCTTTTTTTTGAGACTCAAGATGTTGCAGTTCTCTTTTCCAGTACTTACGCTGAATGACTGCTGGTCGTCTGTTTTTGAGGGGGAGATGTCGATTATGCCTTCAATCTCGTCAAGTTTCAAGTCTGTTTTACCGAATATTTTCAGTTGAACACTCTCTTTTCGCTGTTTTGATTTAAAGGAGGTGGCATTGTAATCACCAATCACAATAATTTCCTCTGTAATCTGAGAGTCCATTTCATCCTGCAATGCATCAAATCGGTAACGTGCGCCGGGTCGGATGTGGTGAGGTAGTGGTCCAACGTGTGGTGCATTGTCGCAGCAAAGCTGCGTTCTGCTTACTACAGTTGTGAACAATGCCTCTCCATCTCGACTGCGTTTTCTATCGATTTGATGCGGTCATTTGTCTCTGCGTCTAGATATGAAAGCCCATAGGCAAATTCAGAGTCTGGGTGAACTTGAAATTTTTTCACTCAATTTAGCGTGGCCTTGGCATGTTTCTTTGATTGCTGCTAGTTTGCTGCTTCTCATATCTTTCAATTTGTAAAACTATTTCAACAACTTTTCGAATTTTAAGTTAACAGCTAGCAACTGAGCATCCATGTTGACTGTCTATGTATTTTAATGTGCCATTGGAGGCATGACTGAATTGTGCATCCAGATGTTTGATTTCCTTAGCCTGTTGACAATGTTTTCTGTGCGCTCTCCTGCCTTCCCCATTTGAGGGACTTTGCGCAAATTTCTAGCAGAGGTATGAGAACTATTCCAAATCACTAGTCCATAGGCGTAAGATTGGTGGCAAATACCACATTCTAGCTTAACCTGAACCATGTTAGACGTTTCATGAGAGTACCAGTGGGAAAATGGAGTATTTACTCTAGTTCTCTTGTCGGCATATCCTGTAAACAGCCAGTATGAATGTTATAACTATAACTAGATGCTGGATGGCATGATTATACTTTCAGACGACCTAACGAAGTTTTTTTCTTAGTTTGATTTGTGCTTTCAGGCTGACATGATCAAGCTGGAGGGTCTGTTCTAGTGTATACAATGATACAGAACATTGTCTTTACATGTTCAAGATGTATTGATAATTGAGGTAATCCCATTAGGACGTGCAACATAAGTCTACTGACGTTAAAAAATTTGTTATATCAATTACTGCTTACTTTGTTAAAAAAGAACAGCTTTTAGTAAAGTTACTTTGGATCACTGGCCTAATGAATCAAGATAGATGCCACTCTTTCTATTTATACCTTGAACGACCCTCGATTGCAGGACATTACTGGCAGACATGCAGGATCATTCCAAGTCTCTCCTCGTTCCAGTACTCTGCTCACTTGCCACCTGGGTCTCAGTTAGCCCAAATTCATGCTAATATAAATTCCGGTTACACTGATGATGGAATTCATCTCTATCATGTTCTACTCCTTCATAATACCAAATACTTCAAACTGGTCTACAATTAGATTTACCTCCCTGGCATCACGTTCATACCCAAGTTTTATTTTATTCTAGTGTCTTAGTTCGGTAATGTTCGATCGTCGTATTCCTTTTCATCGCTCGACATCATAATTTCACATTTTTGATGTAAAACTTCGCACTATTAGCTAAGCGTGCCTTCTAAGTGGAGCAAAAAGACATAAGGATTGCACCAAAGGATCATCCCAGCCCGACTTGAAAAGTTTTGAACCCTCGCTTCGGGCAGAGATTTTCCGTTTTAGAAGTTTAATTCCAGCAGTGAAATAATTAGCAAAAAAAAGGACACAGTAGACAGTTTATACACAGGAAAGCATATACAATTGAACTGATGCTGGAAAAATATTGTACCACGGCCAAACAGGGGCTGACATTTAATGAACTTATCACATTTAATATAACAGAGATATAATTCTACTAACCTACAACTGTATATCTACGACATCACATTGTAATGCCTGCATGAGCTTAGTGCCCATTCTCAGAACTGCAACAGTTTAGGTCCCGTCGAGGCAACCCTGTAGAAACGGTTCAGACCATGGCTGCCTAAAAAGAAGACAACAGACGCTTCCCCAGAGAGCTTTCCGGGATCTTTGCTTTGATGTTGAACACTATTCCTGGTTATCTCTCAGGAACCAGTGATTTCCATCAACCACATCAGTCAACCGTGCATCACCTGTTCAAATCATGTAGGTTTCTAAAAATCTATTTATGACAATTTGTTTACATTTTACAGATATATTGAGATTTTCAACAACCGTCTTCGTGCGGTAAACAAATCGGTAGTTAGCTACTAAATAAATATTTTCTGTTATGGACTGGCCCAATTATTTAAAGCCTTGCTATATATTTTCCATTTGAGGAATAACTTCTTTCCATGTACATGTAAACTGAGAATAGCATGTGGAATAAATTTAAATTATACTATGCTGTATGGCTGAATTCGTTAATAAGCAATGTCACGAGACTGGCAGGTGTGTTTAAAATTAATCTGTATGGGAAGCAAAAAGTGAACGCTCTCTCCAGCTGAAGCCACAACTAGCAGCAAATGAAGAAATGAATAAACGCGTAAATGAGTGAGTCGTTTAAATACACTCCCTATCATCGTCTCCAGCAGCAACGGTGGAACAGCATAGTATCTGGTGTGTTGGTAAACCATTAATGGGACGAAAACTGTACGCAAGAAATTGAATTAACCGGATTTATCACCCGAATTAGGAACGTTTTCCTGCGAGTATTTAACAATCACGGTTCCATACTTTGGGGCAGAATAATACCGTTACCTCAGTGAAAGAGTCGGGTATACTCTCGTTCAATTTCTAAATTCTAAATGAGATTATTCATAATTTTCCTATCTGTCCGAACATGGGCTGAAGCACTCAAAATACTCTATTGAAGGGTCGTGGTCTCCAGTATGGTCATTAGTATGGGCAATATATGAACAGCGCTCTGACATTTGGTAGTGCAATATGTGTATTTGCATACTTTTCGTGGTGATAAAATGCGTAACAATTTCATGAAAAACTGAATGCAGTTGTCGACAATTGTCTTTATCAAGATATGCAAAAGAGGCTGAGATTGTTCAATTATTCTCTACAAAGTACGTTACGTTGGAAACGATGTATTGTTAAGAGGTAATTCCAACGAATTTGTAATAGTATAAAATTTGTATCAAATTTCGAATGTTAGTCTATTAAGGACGACGCCCGATTGAATCTGCTTAAATTATCCAAAACCTGCGTGTGGATAGACTCTTCTTACAAACATCATTAGAAAATGTCCAGGTATTATAACGCATCATGGTGTTTTTTACCAGCCAGTACCGTACTAGCAAATAAATTCAAATTATCATTGACGGTCTAGAGCGCGTGGACCTCATTTGTCAAGTCACCTACTCAGAAATGCACGTCAAGTTTTCCTTTTTGATCGAGCCAAAATCCAATATTCTAAGTTCGATTTGTCCGTCGTTGTTGTGGGAATATTTGCATGTCATTACTTGTATTGCTTACGTGGGGCGACGGTACATGCAATATGAATAATCTTCATCTGCAGGAATGTATTGGTCCATAAACACTTTATTTTGAAATCACTGTAATTGTGCTATTTCGCGCCTATCATTTAACTTCCATATTTTCTGTAAGACGAATAATATAAAACGTCGAAAGTTTGCAAATTGTCTTCCGAAAAATATAGCTACTGCAGCATACTTGTCTTTATTCATTAGCGCGCGTGCCCAAAGTAGGGGGTGTTTCTGACGCTCATTTGGCGGAATGATTGTCAGCGCATCACAAAAGACTAACAAACAGGAGCCGAATACTGCTGGGCATTCACAGATATAGTTAACTACGATGAAACATAACTAGAGCATATAAATATTCCTGTCATTAGTGATGAAAAACACTCTATGTGTCAGAACAGAATAATTGTTTCAATCATACAATTTTTCAGACTTTTAATCATTCAGTTGGGACCTGTTAAAAAAAGTAACACATGGTGAAAATAAATCATGAAGCAAATATACTACATTAATGTTTTCAGATGAGAACAATGCCTCGGATTGCATTACAATTTGTTTATGTTAACTTGTTGAATAAGCAAAACAGGAGATAGGACAACAATTGACGCTCAAACTGGGCAGGGAATTGATCATGTCGGTTCACGGCTTCGGCAAAGGAACGAGAACTGTCGAAACGGTTCCAACTAGGGCGGAGTAAGTTGGCCAGCCTAAAGAGAAGGGAGTGATTTTGTCAAAGTTGTCATGGACAATATCCCTGCGAAAATTTCCTCCCGCTGACCAGAAAAGTTAGAATGTTCTTGGTGAGTGTTTCATCGCCTGTACCGCAGTATTTTTTTGATCTGGGCAGATTTGAGGAACACGCGAATTTTAAAGGAACATTCTGAACTGTTTTTACCATCTCAGCTAGGACAACGCATTCAGATCAGCTATTGTGATTGAATTCAAGGCAGGGTCACATATCTTCTTATCATTGTCAGAAAAAAATCATTTCAAACTGAAGCGCGAGAAAAAAGTTTCTATGATACGGTGAGCCCCAGATACCGAAACTTCCACGTCCTGTTTAGTGATTATCTCGGCTCGAATGAGCATTCATAAGCCTGTTACCAATTAACTACAAATTACGGACCACCTATCATCAATGTCCCTCGGTCTGAATCAGTTATTTCATACAATTCAAAAAAAAAAATTACAATTATCATCAAACTGGTGTTTGTTTTAACATAGTGATCCTCGGATACAGCATTTCAAATTGGAAAAAAAAAGTTCAATTAGAACCAGATCAAACAATCATGTATTCTAATATTTACATTAACGTATGTATTCCCAGTGACTCACAACATAAGAAAATTAACTACACCAATTAATAATGTTCGTCAGTTTATTAAAGTCCTTTCGCCAGGTTTCAGTAGCAAAAGCCATTATAAAGTGATGCAAATTTTATTCCGAACTTACCCGTTGTCATAATTCATCTTTAAAATTAATTATATTACCATTAATAAAGTGGGACCATCACTTTGGAAGAATCTGGATCCCCTCATCAGATAAGCACTTAATAGCGATGCCTGTTTTTATTGGTACAACGTGGATATAATATGTTTTAGGTTAACTAAACAGCACACACTTAAAGATCAAAATAGTACGTCGAAGCGAAGTGAGGAACCTCGTCACGACTAACTCGTTCATAAAAATCTCCATAACACTCATTCACTCGAGAAAATTTGTTCAGTTGATTACCCATACTATTGAAGATCACAAAACTTCAACAGAGTTCATTGAGCTCCTCATCATGCGCGCATCGGTTTCACTGGAGCTTTGAGCGGCAGCTGAGCCCTTAAGCCACTCGTGTATTATTGGACAGCAATTTTGAACTCTAACTCCAATAATGAGCGTGGCCCTTCTTATGCGTTCATTGACCTATTCACCCCTTGAGTAACAGTTTATGTTCAATCTATAATAATTATCTCGACCCTTCATCAGAGTTCATCGATCTATGAAGCCATTGCAATACTAAATAATTTTAGCTTCAAGCCTCAACTCCAATAATGACAACAAGCCTCACACATTGTTCAGTGCGTCCTTAAATGCTCGAGCAATATTGCAGAGCGGCATTAAGAACCTAATCCAATATTGAGCACGACCCACCATCAGAAATCATTGAGCCTTAACCCCTTGTTGAACATTTTCTTATAGCTAAGCCCAAGCTCCCATACGAACACCCCTCTCAAACAGAATTCATCGAACCCTTAAACTTTTGACAGACAGCTCACTGCTTCTTTAAGCCCCGACTTCAATTAGCGAGGTTGATCCACGACTTTCAAAAAGAGAACTTGCCAGAGGAAGTGCGAGCACAAAAGATACAAAAGTTTGTCAGAGAGAGTTCAACTTTATCTCAATACGCCTGAGTTGGAATGGAAGGGAACAGTCGGAATGGGAGTGAACTGCAAGACTGTTTGATGCAGTGACGACGCTCGCGATGTGAGCATCTCTCTCTTTGGTGTGCAGTAAGTTGGACGTAGATTGAGTGAAGCGTATTCATATGTTTACTATGTTGCTCATTGATTGACTAATTCCTCAATCTTCATTAAGTAATTGTTCCTAAGAAGTCAATCGTTTTCTTCACCCACTAATCCCATCCCGAGCACAAATGTTCGTTTTCTTACCATTCATTTCGAAAGTTAATATTAAAAAGTGATCCGAGTGATCTACACAACTGAACCTAATCTATTCATAAACACTTCTAGGCAATCAGTATGGTAAAAAACGATATGGTTTTGCAATCATCATTATTCACGAATCCAGTCCAGTTCTACGAGGCTTGAATGTCATCCTCGTGTCATAAATTACTCCAAGGATAGTTGTGATAGGACTGTGGGGTATGGGGCGCTGTTGAGAGTGACATAAGTGTGGATGCTGTGTCCACTGTTATGTTTGTTATTAATGTGGGGGGTGACTTGCCTGCAGACAAAATAATTTTATTGTCCAACGGCCAGACATCAAGAAAATGTAGGTACTGCTGGAGGTGTTCAGGTGCGGTCTCGTGTTTGTGATGTTTATTGAATATTGTTAGGTCGTCCGCGTATGAGCTGATGTAGGTGTTGGGTTCTGTTGGAATGGTCAGGTTTGGCATGAAAGCATTGAGTAGGGAGGTGGGAAGGACAAGCCTTGTGCGACACCATTGGAGAAGTGACGGGTTCGAGATTGCTTGTTATTGTAGACAAAATGTGTATGTCTACTGGAGCGGAAATTACCGAGTCACTTCTTGTTGTTTGGATGGATGTGCGTGTTGAGTATGTTGTTTATGAGCACGTCTCTCGTGACTGTGTCAATAGCCTTACCAAAGTAAACAATTCATATCAGGATTCGCTTAGCTAGCTTCTTTTTGTTCGGACCTACATGGATGGTATGTCTGAGATTGGTGAGGAGTGTGGTTGCTGGGTGTTGAGCCTTGAAAACTTTTTGCGTAGAAGACAGTGGGGTATGGGCCATCCTTTTGTTTAAAACCAGCATTTTCAAGATTTCTGAGCGGTTCGGGAGGAGAAAAATGGGCCTGAACGAGGGTAGATATGCATTACAATGATATACTCACAGACAAATAAAATAATTGCCTAAAAACCAAGCAATTCTGAAACACAAAAAAATATGCAGGTAATGAACATAAATACTCAGGAAATACTCAAATGTAGAACATAGATATTATTAAAATCATTCTGAAACTCCAACAAACACAGCTAATTAACGATAGCACAAACATAGGACTCAAAAAACAACCTAAACTCAAACCATTTGAAGCTCACAAAAAACTGGTATAAAACAGAAATGTTCAAAAAAAAGATTCCAAAAAGTATACTAAATATGAAGAAAAAGCACTATGAAATTCACATAACGTAGCTAATAAACAAAAATACACACGAAACACTACTAAAATCACTTCAAAAAAACATTTGAATCTCACAAGAACACAGCTAATAAACAGAATTACGTTCAAATGTTAAAAAAATCTAAACACCTACAAATTCCGAAACACATATAAACGCAACTAATATACATAAATACTAACATAACACACTGAAACGCACAAAAAACGCAGCATATACATATATACTCACGATAGACAATAAACACACATTATAAGCAAAAATACTCAGAAATACTCGTCATTCGTGCACATGGTGCCTGGTCGACAGCGACGCTTCGCGTTACCTTTTTCCTTCCAGGCTTGCCTAGCCCGTCGGAAAAAATATGAGGCCGAGCAGGTTGGGCGTGCAACCGCTACCTCATTGATATTTGAAATTCAAAATATGAATATCACGAGTTAAAAAGAAAAAAGAACAATATACCCAGATAATACCCAAAAAATAAAGTAAATGAAACTCACAACAAGCTGAGAAAAACATAAATCGTCAAATAATACTCAGAAAATAAATGAACACAAATACTGAAAAATGACACAAACAAAAACAAACATAGACTAAAAAATTAATTTGAAAATCACGAGAACTCGGATAGTAAACAGATATACTCACACAAGGTCTAAAATGATATGATAGGTGAATAAGAGCACATTTTGAAACACACAGAAAACTGAGGTATAAGAAATACTCAGAAAATACCCAGGAGAAAACGAAAAATCGAACACACAAAAAACAAGCACATATGCAGAAATATTCATAAAAGACTCAAAGAAAACTACCAATGAAACTCACATATGACCAGTTAATAAACAGAAATACTGATATAAAACACAAAAAAATGTAACTCATAAAGAA
>SDVV010042122.1:0-10372 GCA_016164225.1 Gammarus roeselii | reverse complement strand
TATATATGTATGTATATATATATATATATACAAAATGAAGACTTGTGGTATAACATGGCCTCTCGAATAAAAAGTGCCCATTGGATTCAATGTTGGAATGGAAGTGTTCCATAGCAACTGTACCTGGTGTCCGCTGTGTGCCAATTTTTTTTAATGCCATTCTTCACCATATAAATACGATATAACTAACAGGACGAGCATGCAACTCGATATCTCGTCCTTCCATTGCCGGCCAATTAGGTTCCCAGGTTCAAGGTAATTAGCCTAATTACTCAGGATTTTCACGTCTCAGTTAAATTACTTTGGAGTGTATCGGGCACTACACGGATTGAAATGCTTGCGTCATTTCGTTATGGTATATCGATGATAGTTCAGTTGAAGGTTTATCATTGATCAAAATCACATAAGGTGGGAAATGCAATTGACAACTTATATTAATAGTATTGCTGATCAATGTGTGATACTGGAGGCAATAGTGTGCTGGAGGCAATACTGGAGGCAATAGTTTGCTGGGGGCAATACTGGAGGCAATAGTGTGCTGGTGGCAATACTGGAGGTAATAGTTTGCTGGAGGCCATACTGGAAGCAATTGTTTGCTGGAGGCAATACTGGAGGCAATGGTTTGCTGGAGGCTATACTGGAGGCAATAGTTTGCTGGAGGCAATACTGGAGGCAATAGTTTGCTGGAGGCAATACTGGAGGCAATAGCGTACTGGAGGGTATACTGGAAGCATTAGTTTGATGGAGGCAATACTGGAGGCAATAGTGTGCTGGAGGCAATACTGGAGGTAAAAGTTTGCTGGAGGCCATACTGGAAGCAATTGTTTGCTGGAGGAAATACTGGAGGCAATGGTTTGCTGGAGGCAATACTAGAGGCAATAGTTTGCGGGTCTCAATCAACCAAGCATTTAATTCACTATGCTGAGAAGAAGCTGTGAAATGTAATCTAGTTTTCTGATTAGTTATGAAAAGGGAATTTCGATGCAGGTTTGTCAATCGTTCTGTATCGAGGCTGGTTGATAGCGGTTGGTTCGATTTGTTAATACTGTAGCCATTTTTCTGAATCTTAGCCGCCATATGGTTAGGAGTGCATGAAATCAGATAAGAGTTTACTCGTGAGAATGACATTATATCAGACCAGGGTTACTTGTAAGAATTACATTAGTCAACAAAACACAGGTGGTGAAATAACATTCTTCAGAAAGAAGGTCTATATCATTTTGTACATCAACGATGATGAAACGAACTGATTACTGCTATTCAATTATTCGTTTATAATATAAATTATGGCATAGATTAATGAGCTTTGATCACATCATAATCGATGTAACAAAATAAACAATTTTCATTCAGAATGCTCTAGGAAACTATGACTATCATATTTGTTCAATGTTTACCAGGAAACTATGACTATCATACTTGTTCAATGTTTACCAACAACAAAACTATGAATATCATGAATATCATATTTGTTCAATGTTCACCAGGAAACTTTGAATACCATATTTGTTCAATGTTCACCAGGAAACTACGAATATCATATTTGTTCAATATTCAATAGGAAACTGTGAATATCATATTTGTTCAATGTTCACTAGGAAACTATGAATATCATATTTGTTCAATGTTCACCAGGAAATTACGAATATCATATTTGTTCAATATTCACCAGGAAACTATGAATATCATATTTGTTCAATGTTCAACAGGAAATTACGAATATCATATTTGTTCAATATTCACCAGGAAACGATGAATATCATGTTTGTTCAATGTTCACCAGGTAACTATGAATATGATATTTGTTCAATGTTCACCAGGAAACTACGAATATCATATTTGTTCAATATTCACCAGGAAACTATGAATATAATATTAGTTCAATATTCACCAGGAAACTACGAATATCATATTTGTTCAATATTCACCAGGAAACTATGAATATCATGTTTGTTCAATGTTCACCAGGAAACTTCGAATATCATATTTGTTCAATGTTCACCAGAAAGCTACGAATATCATATTTGTTCAATGTTCACCAGGAAACTATGAATATCATATCTGTTCAATGTTAACCAGGAAACTATGAATGTCATATTTGTTCAATGTTCACCAGAAAGCAGTTGAATATCATATTTGTTGAATGTTTACCAGGAAACTATGAATATCATATTTGTCCAATGTTCACCAGGAAGCTATGCATATCATATTTGTTCAATGTTCACCAGGAAACTGTGAATATCATATATTTTAAATGTTCACCAGGAAACTATGAATATCATATTTGTTCAATGTTCACCAGGAAACTATTAATATCATGTTTGTTCAATATTCACCAGGAAACTTTGAACATCATATTTTTTCAATGTTCGCCAGGAAACTACGAATATCATAGTTGTTCAATGTAAACGGTCACGAAGGTGACCTGAAAAGATTTTAACCCCGATCTATTTTTTACTTCAAAATCACGGCGTGTAAAGTGACGTTTCTTTGATCTTCATGACTACACAAGTTGGTAGTCTGTTCTATTTTCTGCTCATGAAAAAGAATATTACTGAAATGTTCACAGTACAAAAAAAGTCATTTGGAGTTCTGTGTTATGCTATGAGTTATAAAAATGTACCGATGTCTGCATTTTGATCACACATTTGCATGATGACTAACAGCCGATTCGGATGTGGATGTCAAATATTTACGAATTCTCCGCGGATGCGGATATCCGCACCACTACTAGTTCTTACGCTATCCTATCCACCATCAATCACGATTGACAACGTATTAACCTCCCTTCCTCCCTGTCGGGATGACGCAGGCCTTTCTCCCAGACTGGGCGATCCTCTTTTTGTGAGGATTTGGAGACATACCTTGGTAACCTGCCCGCATAAATGAAGACTATTGGTGACTTGTGGGTTTTCCATCACAGTTTGGCAGCGCATGATCTTTGGAGATATTGGGCACCTTTTCACATACCCTGATTAACTATATTGTGGTTGTGATGTATGGTTGATACTTCATGCACAGTAGCGAGCAAATATTCGTTTATTGTTAGTCTGTAACCGGAAAAAACAAATTTCTTCCGATACTATGTGTGGACAATACTTCTTAATCTCGCCATTAATGCTATCTAAGGGAAGGAATAAATTATTTTTGTTGATACTCACCAATCCACTATAATTTTTTATTGAATTTTATTCACCTTTTCATCAATTTATAGGTGACTGTTTCATGAAACGCTGTCATAATCGCTTCCGTTCTCATCGGAACTGGACGTTGAGTGGCAACACTGCTGACTCTACATGCTTAATGCCACACGCTGGACGTTGAGTGGCAACACTGCTGACTCTACATGCTTAATGCCACACGCTGGACGTTGAGTGGCAACACTGCTGACTCTACATGCCTAATGCCACACGCTGGACGTTGAGTGGCCACACTGCTGACTCTACATGCATAAAGCCACACGCTGGACGTAGAGTGACAACACTGCTGACTCTGCATGCATAAAGCCACACGCTGAACGTTGAGTGGCAACACTGCCGACTCTACATGCATAAAGCTACACGCTAGACGTTGAGTGGCAACACTGCTGACTCTACATGCCTAATGCCACACGCTGGACGTTGAGTGGCAACACTGCTGACTCTACATGCATAAAGCCACACGCTGGACGTTGAGTGGCAACACTGCTGACTCTACATGCCTAATGCCACACGCTGGACGTTGAGTGGCAACACTGCTGACTCCACATGCCTACTGCCACACGCTGGACGTTGAGTGTCAACACTGCTGACTCTACATGCCTAATGCCACACGCTGGACGTTGAGTGGCAACACTGCTGACTCTACATGCCTAATGCAACACGCTGGACGTTGAGTGGCAACACTGTTGACTCTACATGCTTAATGCCACACGCTCGACGTTGAGTGGCAACACTGCTGGCTCTACATGCCTAATGCCACACGCTTTTAACTGACTCTAATGCAACGGTGCACCCACAATTCCCGTGATCTAATGGCATTTCGTTACGCTATACATATATTCCCTTCCTCCACAAACCTGGGCAGAGCAGCCTGGGCCGAGCAGCCTGGGCTGAGCAGCCTAGTCCGAGTAGCCAGGGCCGAGCAGCCTGGGCAGAGCAGCCTGGGCAGAGCAGCCTGGGCTGAGCAGCCTGGGCAGAGCAGCCTGGGCTGAGCAGCCTGGTCCGAGTAGCCAGGGCCGAGTAGCCTGGGCAGAGCAGCCTGGGCAGAGCAGCCTGGGCAGAGCAGCCTGAGCAGAGCAGCCTGGACAGAGCAGCCTAGGCAGAGCAGAGTCATCTAATGTGACTCATCCAATAATTTGTGTCTTCATAAATGCCGACGGTAGACTTCGGTAGACTTTGCCTTCTTCTTCCTACTCGATTTCAAGTTTTCACTTCGTGTATTCTACTGGACTACTTCCAGATTATCTACAAAACCACAGAGATTAACCTAACCTACATTTTATCATTTTTCCCACTTTCAACACCAGCCCTTCAGATTCGCATCACTAAATTTATCAATATATAATATGTATTGTTCAAATGGCCACATTAGTCAACTGTGACAGGGTAGTGACTGGAAGCACAACATTTCAATTCACGTTCCTCTATTTCGATTTATAATCCGGTGATCTATTTTGTATAGTAAGAAACTATTCAGGAATTATTCAAGTAAATAAAGAAGTAAAACATCGTTATTTCGAACGTCATATTTTTTCCTCATCCGCGCTCGCATTAACTCGTCTTCTTTCACGGCCCCCATGTTCCTGTCGAAGTCAAGCTCCTGGCGTGAGCCGATATACGATAGGGATTTGAATTGGCATAAATACCTTCTACAGCTGCAAACTCCCTTCCACCAATTGGCCTGCCAACCCTTCCCTCTCCTCCACCTCACCTGCCCTGAGTCGCCGTCCTCTTCATTCCAAGTTATGTCCTTCACTTCGGAACGTTGGCTGGGAATGGGCGGTAATCTTGTGAAGTAACCCACATAACGTGACCACCAACCAGAACGTATTTAACATCTACCGACGATCTATCCTCATCCCACGTGTTGTTGGAGTTGTCAAGTAGATCTAAGGTAGACTTGAATTTTCCTCTTTGAGATATCGCAGAATTTAGTAATGCTTTCATTTCACAAAATGGAATCAAACAATTTAAACAGAAAACATGATTTCAAAATTGCTTATGAGGCCGCAAACTCAGTTGGAAGAGTGTAGCAATGGCTTTTCGGCATTTTTTTTTTCGTGTATTCAATAGTGTAGATATTTATGGTTGGTAACAAATGTCCTAGGAATGGCAATTGTCTTGTGTCAATTGCAGGTAAACTAATTCATCCAAAATTAAAGTATTAGTAGCTCTCGAAGTCAACTGTGCCTTTCATCCCGACAACACAAACAGTGCTAATGAATGCGAATTAAATATTCATCCAGCAATCGGGTCTGGGCGCTTCTCCATCGATTCACGGTTGGCAATGAATACGTCGGCGACCTGGAAGGAAAATAGGCAACGAGTCGAAAGGTGTGCGCAAATTCAATTTTGAAATACCGCTAGAATCGACTCTTCAGCCCGTCATGGGTCAGTCATAGGGCGTTCGTTTACGCCCTGTACTAACACCTACTGACTTCTTTAGTGCCTTTCTGTTTAAGACGATTTTTGTGCCTTTCTGTTTCAGACGCTTTCTGTGCCTTTCTGTTTCAGACGCTTTTTATGCCTTCCGGTTTCAGATACTTTTTGTGTCTTTGTTTCCACGACAAGTGTGAACATTTACTGTGCAACGTGTGCTAATAATAATATAAATAAAATTGAAATAAATAAGATAAGTGAGTGCGCACGCCTGCTGGAAGAGAGAAGATTCCCACGGACGACGTTTGAGGATACCTCCCACTCTGGCGGACTGCTCGGTCTGCTCCGCCAGAATGAGCAGGAGCGTCTTCAGGGGCCTTGCATTAAACCTAGTCTACCGGTTCTGTGAGCTGGATGGCAGGCTCGACCGGGTCTTGGTGACCTTCCAGGACCTGCGGCCAAGGGACGACGATAGCGGAGAGGACGGGATCCGTGCGGGGAAGGTCTTTGTCCTCGAGGAGCAGCTGTGCACTGTCGCCAGTGAGTATGTATAGATGAGGGAGAAGATCGGCAGGACTTGTGAGTTTGTAGCGAAGGTGAGAGCCGAGGTACGCAAGGTCCAACAGGACCTCATTTGTAAGCGTGATCTAGAGTGTTTCTCTGCAGACCTCAGTAGAAACTTACGTTCTGATATGGAGGAGGCTAGTAGGGGTCTGGCAGAACAGACGAGAAAACTAGTAAAAGTTAACGAGTTGGTGGTCCATGCTTTGGAGCTGGACGGAGAGGCATCCCGGAAGAGGATTGACTGAAGGGACCCAGTTCGATCGCGTGGGAGTCTTGGTGGTCTTGCTCTGACTTCCTACCGTGACGTCCTGGGTAAGACTCTGCAATGGCAGCATGCATCCACCCCTAACCCCATATCAGGGTTGCCGTTGCTGGATGTGAGCTCGCAACTCGCTTTCACCCCTATACCCAAACCCGGGGTACCTACTTCCCGTCAGGCCAAGAAGTCATCGGCTGCCCGGAAACTGAAAACCGGGATTGAGCCGATACCTCGGACCAAGACATCCGCGGATCAAAACAGCCCCCAACCTCGACGGGGCGGTGTATATGCGGATGGATTTCAACAGGTCCAGAACCGGTTCACCTTCGTGAACCGGCCCACATTTGTGATGCCAACGCGAAACACTTTTGAGAGGTTCACCCACCTGAACGGCAAAATTGAAACACTTGTCCTAGGTGACTCTATCGTCTGACACCAGGCGGTTGAATTTGTTCGTAGGTGTAAGACAAAGAAGCGGGTTATTTGCAAACCCGGAGCTACGATTGAGAAGATCACAGATTCCCTTGCAGAGGTTGTGGTTTCCAGCCGGGAGACACTCATCATCTGCCATGTAGGCACCAATGATCTTAGAGGGACAAGGTCAAAAGATTTGCTAGCCAAGTATAGGCAGCTGATTTCTAACCTCAAGGCAAAAACGGATCGAGTGGCCATCACATCCATCTTACCGCAAATGAATGATAATGACGAGCCTTATAGTAAGGTAACCTATACAAATCAAGCCCTCAAGACCATTTGCAAGTCTGATGGGGTATCCTTCATCAATTTGATTGATGACATTCGGGAGAGCCCTGATCTGTTCCTAAGAGACGCCTACACCTGAACATTGTAGGAAATGCCCGACTGCTCCATCTAAGCGCTATGAAATACTATGCCCAAAAGTTACAGGTCCAGCGTGCTTTAAACGGTCCAGTTTTAGCCGCAGGAAACCCTACCTAGAAGGTCCGTGCCCGCAGCAGATTCCCGGACGGGAGCGACGACCAATCAGTCGCTCCAAGAGGAAGAAGCTGCGGGCAAGGTAGATGCGTTACAGGGCTCACAAGAAGGCAACTTTAGGGATGGTGAATATCCTAGTCCACAAATGCCAAGTCAAGACCCCCCTCAATGATGAAGATGTCGAAGACCGAGACTCTCACCGTCTAAAGGTCTTCTTCTGTAACGCGCAGTCATATGCCCCTAAGTTTGACGAACTGAGGGAACTGGCGACCATGTACTCGTTTGATGTCATTGGCATAAACGAAACATGGCTCGATCTCCAGAGTAGAAACCTGGCAGCAGAGATAATGCTACCAGGCTACAAAATGTTCAGCGTGGATAAACCCACCCCTAGCAAACAAGGGGGCGAATCCGTGCTGTACATAGAGGAGAAACTGCATCCATTTCTTAGAGCAACGCTCGCCACAGTTTCTTGCAAAATTCTCAACGCAGAAATAGAAGTGGCCTATGCGATATTGAAGCTGGCATCGGTGTACCGCAACAGCCACACCCTTGCGGAACAAGATGCCTAGCTCTATGAGAAGCTGGAAGAAATGGTCTCAAATAATCACGAGACTATCATCTTCGGTGACTTCAATCCCAAAAATATTGGCTGGGTGAGCTCAACTTCACAGGCCCCAGGCAATAAACTAACGGACTTCATCGCCGATAATGGCATGACCCAATATGTTCGTGAACCAACCAGGGGGAACAACATAATGGACCTAGTCATGTCAACTGAAGAGCCCATGGTGGGCAACATCATAGTTGGCAACAAACTAGGAGGTGCTGACCATAACGCGGTGGAATTCACCATCAAAGTGACCCGTCAGCCCCCCAGGGAGCTATACATCGCCCCAATTTTGCACGAGCAGTCTATCAGGGGAAGACACTTGCTGCCGCATCCTCAACGAGAGAGTTTGTGAGGCCAGCGGCTGATGTATACCCTTGAGGACAATTGATCCCGCTCAAAGGTTCAGGCCCCTTGGTTGAACGTCGAAGCTGCTAGAGCCTTGAATCGTCGCGATCAACTAAATGCGCAACGAATGAGAGACCACACCGCAGAGGCGGCAGAACTGCATCGCCTGGCGTGTAGGACAGCCACTAGACTTGTCCGATCCTCTAATCACACGAAAGAAAAAAGCATTGCGGATAACGCCAATGAGAACCCAAAGGATTTCTATCGCTACGTCAACATGTGTAGCATTGCTAGGGACTCAGTTAGTTCGCTAATAAATGATGATGGTGTCCTCAGAACGTCACCTGAGGACATGGCCGGTGTTTTGAAAAGCGTCTTCTGTTCAGTGTTGACAGTTGAGGGCCCCGGCTACGAACGAGATACTGTTTACGCTGGGGAAGTCAGCCACAACGACATTGCGTTCACAAGAGAGGAATTTGTCAAACAACTTGAGGGACTGGACATTTACAAATCGATCGGTCCCGATGTACACCACCCAAGAGCTCTCAAGGAAACGCGAGAACAATTGGCAGATTCCCTAACCCACGTCTTCAACGTATCGATGACGAGTGGCGAGGTCCTCGAAGACTGAAGAGTTGTCAATGTCACGGTAATCTTCAAGAAAAGTGACCGACAATCTTCCAGCAACTATCGACCGATCAGATTGACGTCGATCGTGTGTAAAACCATCGAGCGATTGATACTAAATCATCTCGTCGATCATCTGGAAGACAACGGACTCATTCATGACACTCATCAAGGCTTCCGCCGTAAGAGGAGTTGTCTGACGAATCTGCTGGACTTTTTCAATGAGGTGATCAACGTGTACGACCGCCGCAAAGCAGTGGATGTCATCTTTCTAGACTTCCAAAAAGCCTTCGACAAGGGGCCGCAAATGAGACTGTTATGCAAAGTCTCTGAGCTCGGCATTGGTGGGAACGTTCTTCGCTGGCTGCGGGCCTGGCTAACAGGACGCATGCAAAGAGTCAGCATCGGCCAGGCTTTGTTCGAGTGGGCCCTTGTTACTTCTGGGGTGCCCCACGGCAGTGTCCTGGGTTCTATCCTCTTCCTCATCTATGTAAACGACATGGATGCGGGGCTCCTGTCCAAGGTATCGAAATTTGCCGACTACACGTAGCTCTACCATGCAGAATGAATGGAGGGAGACAGAGTTGAGATTCAACAAGGTCTAGAAAAACTCGTCCAATGGTCGGAAGCGTGGAAGATGCCCTCCAATGTTGCAAAATGTACAGCTATACACATGAAATGTCGCAATGCCAACTTCAAACACACGATGGCAGGAAGCGGTCTTGCAACTGTTGACCAACAGAAAGACTTGGGCGTCCAAATCGCGAAAGATTCAAGATGGGGCACTCAGGTCGAAGAAAGTTAGAAGATAGCTCGTCCGAACATGCAGTCCAATTCTGGTCTCCATACATGAAGAGGACATAGCCAAACTGAAATTAGTCCCGCATCATGCTTCTAAGCTTAGCCTGCAGTTACGTCACCACAGCTACGAGGATAGGCTTAAAGAGCTTGACCTCATCATCCTCGAGCAACGAAGGCTGAGAGGCCAGCTCATTGAAACCTTTTTATACCTGTAGGGATTCAACAACGTGAGCCCTGTCGGCCTCTTCGACAGGGACCACAACATTCGTACCCGAACCAACGGGGCGAAACTTGTGGAAAAACGTTTCGCTACGACTATAGCGTAAAACCGTGCAGCGAGCTATGACAAAACCAAACGGCTACAGCAACCGCCTATGAGGATAGCTCGCTCAACTCGATACGTGACTCGTTTGACCTGAGAACGACATGACTTTCCCAGGAGCTGTCGAGATTATAATTATAGGGATATAGGTAAGGAGAATGACACGGCTTACTTCACAATTCAAGCTTTTTCTACTAATAAATAAATTATTAGTAACAATAATAGCGTGTGGCTGGTAGAAGTAGTTGTTAATTATTACTCATAATTCCATTATCAGTAACAATGTAATGATTGCTATTGCTGACCAA
>SDVV010042121.1:0-10372 GCA_016164225.1 Gammarus roeselii | reverse complement strand
TTTGACATTGATGATACGTAAATTTAAAAGAGGAACCAAGACTAGAAATAACGTCAATTGGGTATTTTTTAGACGTAAACGAATAGTCCTGTGCCACTGTATCTATTATATTGGGGAACCAGTAAAGCATTCTATTTTTGTCCAGCGGTACTCTTATCACGCCATGCCAATGTTCTCCGCTGTCTCGCCTGAGCTTATAATTGAACAACGTATGAATTCGAATGACGGAATCCTCCATGTCATACGCGTGCAATAATACGACCCTCTATGAAGCCAATTGCATGCATGAGTGTTTCAATAGCAGTGAACCAATATGCGTATCACAATGGGGATACTCCTGATGTCTCTGAACCTTTGCACATATGAGTGCATACCACTTAATTTACACCTCCATGTACGTCGGCTGAGTCGCCAGAGGAAGCGGCCAAATGCCCACCTCCATCGCAGACGAATTGTTCAGGAAACGATCATTGTTTTTCGTTCAAGCGCACAGTAGTCGGGGCTTGGTCAGGTTGAGTGACCAGGGAAGTGGTTGTGTCACCAGGCCGGCTCGGTGGCGTATGTAGACAGTTGTATCAATGGCTATGTGTGAACCCCAGAAATTGGCATCAAAAGCGTTGAATTGCTTAGGGCGCAGTACCGTGGGGTGGTGTAGCATGAATCCATGTTATGAGTGTGGAACCTTCTCTGTAACCCTCGGGTGAGTCGGTGAACGAGAAGCGTTAATCTTTTTAATACTCTATTGTTTCAACTGCTCTTTCGAAATGTTAACTCTTCGACCTAGTTAAAAATTTCCAAAGCCTTACATGACCTCCCGTGGATTTTGATTTAAAAAAGGAGGAAATGCAACTAAAACCCTACCACGTGTCGTACGTTTCGGTGTATCACCAAATTACATTCAACTATCATCCCTTCTGATGAGTCACTCGTAGCAATCATTGAACCAGTCGATGAAAATTCATCATCGGTGTTGATCGGAATTGATGTCAATCCCAAGGTTCCTTCCAACGGCTAATTATCTTTCAAAACTTTCTGAATACCAAAGCCGCCTCGCTGCATGTGGGTCTGTACCTACGCGTTCAGAAGTGTGTTAGTGTGTATGTCTACACACATAAAGAACTGTACAAAGGGCTCTTGGTGATGTGTATATACATGAATCTACACCCAAAGGTATCGGCTCAGGTCGAGGTCTTGGTTCAGGTTGTGTAGAACATTTGATGGCCAATTTAAAGTTTGTGTTTGAATATTTAATGCAGCAATCTGTGTGAATAAATCAGGTCAGCTGCTGAGCGCCAGAGGGCGTCTGGGCCGTGACTCTAGAAATTATTGATTAAAGTATTGTTGAGTGCGAAGTGTTTTATCGACCGTGGACACCTGCAGAGCAGGACAGGTGAATGTGTCCATAGGAGAGTTGAATGCAACGACAGAACTAACAATCGGTCGGCAGTCAAGGGCTTAGACCACCGTGTAAAAATTACAAAAAATAGGACCTTTTCATTTATTTATTGGTCATATTGGTAGATTTAAAGTTAAATATTTTATTGTTATTATTTCACTATGTTTCAAACGGCTCCGGTAAATTATTTTAAGAAACGCCAGTTTTTAATACATATAGTAATTTATTAAACACAGCTTATGATCTGGCATAGATCATGTTGAGCCCAACATATCAACATAATTTGTGTGAGTTGGCGACTTCTTTAAGAGATACACCGGGTGTTTATAAAGCTGTTAACAAGCGCTTGATAAAGTTACGACGATAGAAATGATTCATAATACACTTCTTTTGATGCAATGGTATCCACAACATTGTATTTATGCATACATTGAACACCATTTCATTAAAGAAGCAATCTTCGGCAGATTAAAAGAGTGGCCCAGTGTTGGATTTGGAGAGAGGTGAAATCTATTGTCCACGAACACAAGCCAACGACAATTGAAGGTCTAAAGAAACTGATTACGAATGACGCAACAGAAATGAGCAAGAAAAAGTTGGACGTGCAGTTTCAAGTTTCCTCCGACTGGTTCAGATCTGAGCTCATAAGGATGAGTTCCTCTCAGAGCTGAATTTTATGTTATGTCATTTGATGCATCAAAACATGTCGTATACAATCTTTTACATTGCATTCTATATTTTTAGGTTTGAAATGTCACTCGATGCCGATTTTAAAGTGTTGAAACAGATAAAAGCTTTATTTGATTATTTCATAAATACACAATTCCGTTTCGTGATCTCACCTTTCCAAGATTGCGCAATTTTTATAATTGCGTTTGCGTGAATCCTCCGTCCAGAGGAACATATACTTGGTCATGGGCTCTACGACCTAGAAATTGGTTGCCCTTATTTTGAATACCCACAGATGGCGTCCAGTCAGGCCATGAAGTTTGGAATGAACTTGTGTGTGAGAGTGTGTATGTGTATCAAGGCGTGTAGGTGCGTGTGAGGATGTGTCTGTGTGAGCGTGTGTGTGAGGGTGTGCTTGTGTGAGTGTGTGTGTGAGGATGTGTCTGTGTGGTGTGAGCGTGTGTGTGAGGGTGTGCTTGTGTGAGCGTGTGTGTGAGGATGTGTCTGTGTGAGCGTGTGTATGAGGGTGTGCTTGTGTGAGCTTGTGTGTGAGGATGTGTCTGTGTGGTGTGAGCGTGTGCGTGAGGGTGTGTATGCGTAACACAAACGTTTTGTCAGGATTCCCTGGGAATAAAGACTTTGTTCAGCATGCTTAGTTGAGTGTCATCAATGCATAGTGTAACTAGGACTTTAAATCAAAGTAATTGATACATATTTGGATTCTCACGGGCCCTAAAATTGGAAGAACAGACTCGGTTCGGGTCTTTTCTAAATAAGACGTTGTGTCTGATTTCAATAATGATATCAAGTGAATTTGTAAGTCGATTACGTAAATTATTTCCACTTATTTCGGTAACCAGCAATGTGAGATTTATAGCCCTTTGAGGTATGGATTAAACCAGCATTGTGAGAGCTACAGACCTTTGAAGCATTAATAAAACCAGCATTGTGAGAGTTACAGCCCTATGAAGTATAAATAAAACCAGCATTGTGAGAGTTACAGCCTTTTGAAGTATGAATTAAACCAGCAAAGTGAGAGCTACAGCTCTTTGAAGTATTAATTGAACCAGTATTGTGAGAATTACATCAATTCAAGTCTGAATTAAACCAGCATTGTAAGAGTTACACCACTTTGAAGTATGAATTAAACCAGCATTGCTAGAGCTACAGCAATTGAACTATGAATTAAACTAGCAATGTGACAGTTATAGCAATTGAAGTATGAATTAAACCATCATTGTGAGAGTTACAGCCAATTGCAGTATAAATTAAACCAGCTTTGTGAGAGTTACAGTAACTGAAGTATGAATTAAACCAACAATGTGAGAGTTACAGCCAATTGCAGTATAAATTAAACCAGCATTGTGAGAGTTACAGTAACTGAAGTATGAATTAAACCAACAATGTGAGAGTTCCAGCCATTTGAAGCATGAATTAAACCAACATTGTGAGAGTTACAGCCCTTTGAAGTAAGAATTAAACCAGCATTTTGAGAGGTACAGCCATTTGAAGTATGAATTACACCAGCATTGTGGGAATCATAGCTATGGAAGTATGAATTAAACCAGCATTGTGAGAGTTACAGCTATTAGAAGTATGAATTATACCAACATTGTTAGAGTTACAGCAATTGAAGTATGCATTAAACCAGCATTGTGAGAGTTTCAGCTCTTTGATGTATGAATTACACCAGTATTGTGAGAGTTACTGGCTCTTGCAGTAGGAATTAGGATAGCATTGTGAGAGTTAGAGCCCTTTGGAATAAGAATTAAACCAGCATTGTGAGAGTTACAGCTCCTTGAGGTATGAATTAAACCAGCGTTGTGAGAGTTACTGGCCTTTGAAGTAGTATTTAAACCAGCATTGTTAGAATTAGCCCTTTGAAGTATGAATTTAACCAGCACTATGAAAGTTACAGCAATTGATATATGAATTAAACCAGCATTGTGGGAGTTACATCCAGTGAAGTCTGAATTAAACCAGCATTGTGAGAGTTACAGTCATTAGAAGTATAAATTAAATCAGCGTTGCGAGATATACAGCGTTTTGATAATTAATTAAACCAGCATTGTTAGAGATACAGCAGTTGAAGCATGAATTCTACCAGCATTGAGAAAGTTTCAGCCCTTTGAAGTATGAATTTAACAATTAAACCAGAGAGTTACAGCGCTTTCATGAGTGAATTAAACCAACATTGTTAGAGTGACAGCAGTTGAAGTATTAATTAGACCAGCAATATGAGAGTTTCAGCCCTTTGAAGTATGAATTAAACAATTAAACCATCATTGTGAGAGTTTCAGGCCTTTGAAGTATGAATTAAACCAGCACTGTGAGAGTGATAGCTCTTTGAAGTAAGAATTAAACCGGTATTGTGGGAGTTACAGCCCTTTGAAGTATGAATAAACCAGCATTGTGAGAGTTAAAGCCTTTTAAAGTAAGAATTAAACCATCATTGTGAGAGTTACAGCCCTTTGGGGTATGAATTAAATCAGCATTGTGAGAGTTACAGCCCTCTGAAGTATGAATTAAACCAGCATTGTGAGAGTTACAGCCCTTTGAAGAAAGAATGAAACCAGCATTTGAGAGGCACAGTCATTTGAAGTGTGAATTAAACCAGCATTGTGGGATTTATAGCTATTGAGGTATGAATTGAGCCAGCATTGTGAGAGTTACAGCCATTAGAAATATGAATTAAACCAGCAATGTTAGAGTTACAGCAAGTGAAGAATGAATTAAACCAGCATTGTGAGAGTTTCAGCTCTTTGAAGTATGAATTAAGCCAGCATTGTGATAGTTACAGAATTTTGAAGTAAGCATCCAACCAGCATTGTGAGAGTTACAGCCCTTTGAAGCATAAATTAAACCAGCATTGTGTGAGTTACAGCCCCATGACGTATGAATTAAACCAGCATTGTGAGAGTTACAACCTTTAAAGTAAGAATTAAACCATAATTATAAGTTCCAGTCCTTTAAAGTACGAATTAAACCAGCATTGTGCGAGTTACAGCCATTTGAAGTATAAATTAAACCAGCATTGTGAGAGTTATAGCCTTTAAAGTACAAATTAAACCAGCATTGTGGGATTAACAGCCCTTTGATGTATGAATTACACCAGTGCTGTGAGAGTTACAGCCCTTTGAATTATGAATTAAGCCAGCATTGTGAGAGTTACAGCTCATTGATGTTAGAATCAAACCAGCATTGTGAGAGTTATAGCCTTTTTGGATTATGAATTAAACCAGCATTGTGAGAGTTACAGCCCTTTGAGGTAAGAGTGAACCAGCATTTTGACAGTTACATCCATTTGAAGTACGAATAAAACCAGCATTGTGAGAGTTACAGCTATTTGAAGTATGAATTAATCCAGCATTTTGAGAGTTACAGCCCCTTAAAGTATGAATCGAACCAGCATTGCGAGAGTTACGGTCATTTGATGTATGAATTAAACCAGCATTGTGAGAGTTACTGTTTTTGAAGTATAAATTAAACCAGCATTGTGCGAGTTAGTGCTATTTTAAGTATGAATTAAACCAGCATTGTGAGAGTTACAGCTCCTTGAATTATGAAATAAACCAGAAATGTGAGAGTTACAGCCCTTTAAATTATCAATTAAAACATGATTGTCAGAGTTACAGCAATTGAAGAATGAATTAAACCATAATTGTGAGAGTTACAACAATTGAAGTATGAATTAAACCAGGATTTGAGAGTTACAGCCCTTTGAAGCATGAATTAAACCAGAATTGTGAGAGTTACAGCAATTGAAGTATGAATTAAAACAGCAATGCAATGTGAGCGTTACAGCTCTTTGAAGTATGAATTGAACCAGCATTGTGAGAGTTACAGCCCTCTGAAGTAGGAACTTAATCAGCATTGTGAGAGTTACAGCCCTTTGAAGTTTGAATTAAACCAGCATTGTGAGAGTTACAGCCCTTTGAAGTATGAATTAAACCTGCATTGTGAGAGTTACTGCAATTCAAGTATGAATTAACCCAGCATTGTGAGAGTTACAGCAATTGAAGTCTGAATTGAACCAGCAATGTGAGAGTTACATCAAATGAAGTGTGAATTAGACCAGCATTGTGAGAGTTACAGTTCTTTGAAGTAAGAATAAAACCAGCATTGTGAGATTTAGAGCCCTCTGAAGTAAGAACTAAACCAGCATTGTGAGAGTTACAGCCCATTGAAGTATGAATTAAACCAGCATTGTGAGAGTTACAGCCCTCTGAAGTATGAATTAAGCCAGCATTGTGAGAGTTACACCAATTGAAGTATGAATTGAACCAGCAATGTGAGAGTTACATCAATTGAAGTCTGAATTAAACCAGCATTGCGAGAGTTACAGCCCTTTGATGTATGAATTAAACCAGCATTGTGAGAGTTACTGCTATTGAAGTATAAATTAAACCAGCATTGTGAGAGTTACAGCTATTTGAAGTATGAATTAAACCAGCATTGTGAGAGTTACAGCCCTTTGAATTATGAAATAAACCAGAATTGTGATAGTTACAGCCCTTTAAATTATTAATCAACCATAATTGTCGGAGTTACAGCAATTGAAGAATGAATTAAACCATCATTGTGGGAGTTACAGCAATTGAAGTATGAATTAAACCAGCATTGTGAGAGTTACAGTTCTTTGAAGTATGAACTAAACCAGCATTGTGAGAGTTACAGCCCTCTGAAGTATGAATTAAGCCAGCATTGTGAGAGTTACAGCAATTGAAGTATGAATTGAACCAGCAATGTGAGAGTTACAACAATTGAAGTATGAATTAAACCAGCAATGTGAACGTTACAGCTCTTTGAAGTATGAATGAAATCAGCATTTTGAGAGTTACAGCCCTTTGAAGTAAGAACTAAATCAGCATTGTGAGAGTTACAGCCCTCTGAAGTTTGAATTAAACCAGCATTGTCAGAGTTACAGTAATTGAAGTATGAATTAAACCAGCATAGTGAGAGTTACAGCCCATTGAAATATGAATTAAACCAGCATTGTGAGAGTTACAGCAATTGAAGTATGAAATAAACCAGCATTGTGAGTGTTACAGCAATTGAAATATGAATTAAACCAGCATTGTGAGAGTTACAGCCCTTTGAAGTAAGAATTAAACCAGCATTGTGAGATTTACAGCCCTTTGAAGTAAGAATTAAACCAGCATTGTGAGAGTTACAGCTCCTTGAAGTATGAATTGAACATGCATTGTGAGAGTTACAGCACTCTGACCAATGAATTCAACCAGCATTGTGAGAGTAACAGCAATTCAAGTAGGAATTAAACCAGCACTGTGAGAGTGACAGCTCTTTGAAGTATGAATAAACCAGCATTGTGAGAGTTAAAGCCTTTTAAAGTGCGAATGAAACCAGCATTGTGAGAGTTACAGCCCTTGAGGTATGAATTAAATCAGCATTGTGAGAGTTACAGCCCTCTGAAGTATGAATTAAACCAACATTGTGAGAGTTACAGCCCATTGAAGTAAGAATTAAACCAGCATTTCGAGAGGTACAGTCATATGAAGTATGAATTAAACCAACATTGTGGGATTTATAGCTATTGAAGTATGAATTAAACCAGCATTGTGAGAGTTACAGTCATTAGAAGTATAAATTAAACTAGCATTGTTAGAGTTACAGCGATCGAAGTATGAATTAAACCAGCATTGTGAGAGTTTCAGCTCTTTGATGTATGAATTAAGACAGCCTTGTGATAGTTACATAACTTTGAAGTAAGCATCCAACCAGCATTGTGAGAGTTACAGCCCTTTGAAGCATAAATTAAACCAGCATTGTTTGAGTTACAGCCCCATGACGTATGAATTAAACCTGCATTGTGAGAGTTACAGCCTTTAAAGTAAGAATTAAACCATAATTGTGCGAGTTACTGCCCTTTGATGTAGAAATTAAACCAGCATTGTGAAAGTTGTAGCCTTTGAAGTAAGAATTAAACCAGTATCGTGGGATTAACAGCCCTTTGATAAATGAAATACACCAGTACTGTGAGAGTTACAGCCCTTTGAAATATGAATTAAGCCAGCATTGTGAGAGTTACAGCTCATTGATGTAATAATCAAACCAGCATTGTGAGAGTTACAGCCCTTTTGGATTATGAATTAAACCAGCATTGTGAGAGTTACAGCCCTTTGAAGTAAGAAGTAAATCAGCATTTTGACAGTTACAGCTATTTGAAGTACGAATCAAACCAGCATTGTGAGAGTTACAGCTATTTGAAGCATGAATTTATCCAGCATTTTGAGAGTTACAGCCCCTTGAAGTATGAATCAAAACAGCATTGCGAGAGTTACAGTCCTTTGATGTATGAATTAAACCAGCATTGTGAGATTTGCAGCTATTTGAAGTATGAATTAAACCAGCATTGTGAGAGTTACAGCTCCTTGAAGTATGAAGTAAACCAGAAATGTGAGAGTTACAGCCCTTTAAATTATTAATCAAAACATAATTGTCAGAATTACAACAATTGAAGAATGAATTAAACCATAATTGTGAGAGTTACAGCAATTGAAGTATGAATTAAACCAGCATTTTGAGAGTTACAGCCCTCTGAAGTATGAACTATACCCAAATTGTGAGAGTTACGACAATTGAGGTACGAATTAAAACAGCTATGCAATGAGGCGTTACAGCTCTTTAAAGTATGAATTAAGCCAGCATTGTGAGAGTTACAGCCCTTTGAAGTAGGAACTAAATCAGCATTGTGAGAGTTACAGCCCTTTGAACTTTGAATTAAACCAGCATTGTGAGAGTTACAGCCCTTTGAGGTACAAATTAAACCAGTATTGTGAGAGTTACTGCAATTGAAGTATGAATTAACTCAGCATTGTGAGAGTTACAGCAATTGAAGTATGAATTGAACCAGCAATGTGAGAGTTACATCAATTGAAGCCTGAATTAAACCAGCATTGCGAGAGTTACAGCCCTTTGATGTATTAATTAAACCAGCATTGTGAGAGTTACTGCTATTGAAGTATAAATTAAACCAGCATTGTGCGAGTTACAGCTATTTGAAGTATGAATTAAACCAGCATTGTGAGAGTTACAGCCCTTTGAATAATGAAATAAACCAGAATTGTGAGAGTTACAGCCCTTTGATGTATTAATTAAACCAGCATTGTGAGAATTACAACAATTGAATTAGGAATTAAACCAGCGTTGTCAGAGTGTACAGCAATTGAATTATGAATTAAACCAGCATTGTAAGAATTACAGCCCTCTGAAGTAAGAATTAAACCAGCATTGTGAGATTTACACTTCTCTGAAGTAGGAATTAAACCGCATTGTGAGAGTTACAGCTCATTGAAGTATGAATTAAACCAGCATTGTGAGAGTTACAGCAATTGAAGTGTAAAATAAACCAGCATTGTGAGAGTTACCGCACCTGAAACATGAATTAAATCAGCATTGTGAGAGTTACAGCCCTTTGAAGTATGAATTAAACCTGCATTGTTAGAGTTACAGCCCTTTGAAGTATGAATTCAACCAGCATTGTGTGAGTACCATTAATTTAAGTATAAATTAAACCAGCAATGTGAGAGTTACAGCCCTTTGAAGTATGAATTTTGTCTTTTCTGGCTCGCCATCAGCGTTTCATCTGAAATTCTCCAGACATATACGTTTTTTTGTTAAACATTTTCTCGGATATCTGCAAATTTTATCTGTTTGAAAATAGGGTAGGATAGGTCGTTATAGTTTATTATAGGTTATGAAAAGTCAAGTTAGACGTCCTGAAATTAGGGTAGATGAGACCATTTAGTTAAATAAACGAATTTTGAACTATAGATCCATTTAACTATATTATCGCGTGTTTTCGCAACAAATGAATTGATTTTCGGGATCAGTGTGGATAACCGTTTATTTCCGTTTGCATCAAACACAGTCCGCTGTTTAGAAACGTTCCTCCGATCATACAACCGAGCTTTGCACTCATAAGTTGGTGTGTTCATGAACATTCACTGAGCCCACCAACTCAAACCAGTGACTGTGACTGCTGAATGTTTCTTGTCATGATGCAAACGTGGCGATTCGTGACGCTGCTAGCCTGACGTGGCGACTCGTGACGCTGCTAGCCTGACCTGGCGACTCGTGACGCTACTAGCCCGACGTGGCGAATCGTGACGCTACTAGCCTGACGTGGCGACTGGTGAAGCTACTAGCCTGACGTGGCGAATCGTGACGCTACTAGCCCGACGTGGCGACTGGTGACGCTACTAGCCTGACGTGGCGAATCGTGATGCTACTAGCCCGACGTGGCGACTGGTGACGCTACTAGCCTGACGTGGCGAATCGTGACGC
>SDVV010042120.1:0-10372 GCA_016164225.1 Gammarus roeselii | reverse complement strand
CCTCGTTGTGCTCCGCGTGGTGTCGCAAGTAGTACGTGCTCCTCGTTGTGTCGCAGGTAGTGCGTGCTCCGCGTAGTGTCGCAGGTAGTGTGTGCTCCTCGATGTGTCGCAGGTAGTGCATGCTCCTCGTTGTGTCGCAACTAGTGCGTGCTCCGCGTGGTGTCGCAGGTAGTTCGTGCTCCGCGTGGTGGCGCAGGTAGTGCGTGCTCCTCGTTGTGTCGCAGGCAGTGCGTGCTCCTCGTTGTGTCATAGGTAGTGCATGCTCCTCGTTGTGTCGCAGGGAGTGCGTGCTCCGCGTGGTGGCGCAGGTAGTGCGTGCTCCTCGTTGTGTCGCAGGAAGTGCGTGCTCCTCGTTGTGCACCAAAATCGCAGGTAGAGCATGCTCCTCGTTGTGTCGCAGGTAGTGCGTGGTCCTCGTTGTGTCGCAGGGAGTGCGTGCTCCACGTGGTGGCGCAGGTAGTGCACGCTCCTCGTTGTGTCGCAGGAAGTGCGTGCTCCTCGTTGTGTCACAGGTAGTGCATGCTCCTCGTTGTGTCGCAGGTAGTGCCTGCTCCTCGTTGTGTCGCAGGTAGTGCCTGCTCCTCGTTGTGTCGCAGGTAGTGCCTGCTCCTCGTTGTGTCGCAGGTAGTGCCTGCTCCTCGTTGTGGCGCAGGTAGTGCCTGCTTCTCGTTGTGTCGCAGGTAGTGCCTGCTCCTCGTTGTGTCGCAGGTAGTGCCTGCTCCTCGTTGTGTCGCAGGTAGTGCCTGCTCCTCGTTGTGTCGCAGGTAGTGCCTGCTCCTCGTTGTGTCGCAGGTAGTGCCTGCTCCTCGTTGTGTCGCAGGTAGTGTAACGCAATAACGTGCGACAAGCAAGCAGAGCTCTGCGGTTCACCGAAAATATGACGTAACAAATGAACTGTTTATTAGCAGGGAATTGTTCAGGGGTTGGCGGTGGCCTGCGGAGCATATCTCGTCATAACGTTGTGTTGGAGGAGGTTGGTGTTGGCCGAATTTAAAGCGTTCCTAACAAGGAGATTCGTTATGAGAATGGACAGTAGCGAAATAAAATTCGTTTATGGTGATGCAGGTAGTGCGACACTAGATAAAAAAATTAAATTCATTTTCCGCTCGACATTTGAACTCATCGGAAATTTATTTAATGCTACCCATTAAGAAGTTTTGTCCACACATAATACCGTAAGAAGTTTTTATATGAAATCAAATTCCACGTGGGAAAAGTCTAATTTGTTTTACCGGTTACAGGCTAACCATAAACGAGTTTTCTTTTGCTGCTGTACGTCAAGGGAGTGGTTTACTGCGATCTTGATCTTGGTATTATTTAGACCAAATTTCAGGAAAATGAACAATTCAAATGAAATTGGCAGAACTGATGATGAGTAGCAATGAACGATGGCATAGGTTCACTCTACTATTCAGCTGCAACGTGAAGAATTATTTCCCCTCAATATTGTGCATAGAAGTATCAATGAATTTAGATATGATATATTCTAAGTTTAGAACGATTCCAGAGGGGAAATACGGCGCTGATCAAAGCAAGACCTTTTTGGTTAGTCAATCCGGTTAGTCACTTCAAAGAGAGCACCCGTTGAGCACCCGTTGAGCACCCGTTGAGCACCCGTTGAGCACCCGTTGAGCACCCGTTGAGCACCCGTTGAGCACCCGTTGAGCACCCGTTGAGCACCCGTTGAGAACCCGTTGAGCACCCGTTGAGCACCCGTTGAGCACCCGTTGAGCACCCGTTGAGCACCCGTTGAGCACCCGTTGAGCACCCGTTGAACTTTGAAAATCAAAATTCTTCCCAACTAACATACAAGAAAAAGTTTGAGTATTTTGGTGAACTTCTGTTGAAGTGAAGCAATTTTATTGAGAAAATAAAATATCAACTCATTCACACAGTCTTTGTTGAACTTCTTGAGACAAAAATTTGTGTGCATGTAACGTTCACAGCCATTTTTATTGTGGAAAACTTGTTGCTGCCTTTATTCATGAACTGAGCAAGTAAAAGAAAATATCTCGTACGGCCGTAATGAAGGTAACCTCTCTGTGAAGAAAAATACCTTGCAAACTTGACATGATTACTCATTTGAAATGACCTCCTCGAAAGTAGCATACTGCTGCTGATTATTCAAATTTTCTCACATAATGCAAGCAAGAAACAAATTATACCACAAATTATTTGCAAGTAAATGTATGCAGTAACAAGTACACAAATATATCTGTAAATACCCCCACCGTGAATAATTCATTACCATCCAGTTGACTAAATTCAAAATTTTCAATCATATTTTGTGCTCCAGGACGAAAATTTAACTTCTGATTGGCCTGCAAGCTTCTCTTCGGAATGGAAGACCGAAAGGGTCGCTATACCAGGCGCTACTTCTTATACAGCTAACGTCAGATCAGCCCCTTTCATCTCCAACTGACATATCATATCAGCCACAAGTTGTTCCAACGACCTAAATAAGGACCATTTTTTAACAGCGAACAATCGTAACGTCCCTCCCTCAGAGCACCCACTGTCATATACGCCACTGTCATATCAGCTACGAGTCGTATCAGCTACGAGTCGTACCCGCGGGCAAAGGTAGGTATTTCTAACCCGCTGTGAAAACGTACATATTATTCTAGGGTACGTAATGTCTTTTTTTTAGCGGTGATGACAGTGTCGGTTATTGAAGTGGCGCAGATGCGCGTGGGCCAAAGAACTTGATAGCGCGAAAGCACGCGGGCTGAAAGATTGTAGTGGTCACGACGGTGTCCGGCGATGACAGTGAGCTGAAGTGAGTGGCGCTAGTGCGCGTGTTCATTCATTCGTCATGTTCAAAAAATTATCATGCAGGAACATGCACGCACTTCGAAAACTTGAAACCAGTATATTTTTATTCAAACATGTAATACATTTTATCTCTGAGCCGATATGTTACAATCCACAGAATAAATTGAAAACGCTATAACCTATATAACACGTATACGCAATCTACCTAAATAACCCGTACAAGCAATCTACCTATATAACACGTATAAACAATCTTCAGCCTAAGAGCCAACTCTCCATGCCCAAGAAAATACTGAAATAGGAGATAATATACTGCATGTAAAGCAGAACACAATTGGCTACTTGCTAGGAAATGCTAGACACAATACTATTCTGCTAAGGCCACAACGAGAGTTATCGCTCCGAATGCTACGAGATCAATTTCTTGAACGCGTAAGCAAACTATCCTCAACTGTAGTGGATCTGCGCGCAAATTTTGTGCACATGCGTTATTCAAGAGAACAATAAACACACACCCATTTATGCACGAGTAATGCGTTATTCGAGAGAACAATAAACACACCGATTCATGCACGAGTAATGCGTTATTCGAGAGAACAATAAACACACACCGATTCATGCACGAGAAATGCGTTATTCAAGAGAACAATAAACACACACCTATTTATGCACGAGTGATGCGTTATTCGAGAGAACAATAAACACACATCGATATATGCACGAGCAATGCGTTATTCAAGAGAACAATAAACACACTCCGATTTATGCACGAGTAATGCGTTATTCGAGAGAACAATAAACACGCACCGATTTATGCACGAGTAATGCGTTATTCTAGAGAGCAATAAACATACACCGATTTATGCACGAGTAATGCATTTTTCGAGAGAACAATAAACACACATCGATTGATGCACAAGTATTGAAATGGAAGGAGTAGCGCTATTCAGACTAACAATAGATGTCTCCTCAATGCAGCTACCAATAGATATTTCCTCAATACACCTAACAACAATGCTTGAAAACATGTAGGTTACAAAATTAAACACTTGGATCAAGTTACACTAAAATACCCCACCAAATCGGCGCTGACTTTATACTCAGAGATGATATCTCTTACAGTTGTTAGTTTTCATTAAAGGCGATCATTAAATATTTCATCAAAATCAATTACACTTTAAATCCAAATAACCTGCGTTTGGTATTTGAGACGGGATATAATACAGTAACTTTGCCTCCACATGAAAGGGACATCCGCTTGCATTGGCTACTTGTAGGCAAGCTAAACCAAGTCCCGCGGGTGTGCAAGGCGCCATCTTTCTTTTTGGGGTTTTAAAAGTATCAGTAATTGTCATTGCACAAATCTGGCGTCCGAATTGATATCTCATGAACGATAATTAAAGTATTTAGGTTGTTTTAAATAGTTTTAGGCCTTCGATGAAAAAAAACAGTTCGGCATCCACCTTCTTCGTTGGGCTTTGGTTGAATGGGAGCCCAGCGTTCGCGCTAAAATTATTTCCTCACACGCGCTACTTCACTTCAGCTTACTTTCACGGTCGGACACGTGTCATAACCGTTTAAAATCTTTCAGCACACTTGCTTTCGCGCGAAACAATGTTTCAGCCAACGCGCATTTGCGACACAATCATAACATCCCTCATTCAGAGCAGCCACGAGTCGTACCATTTTACTGGTTATCACTTTAATGAAACTTCAATAAACTGTCAGAACCGATCAAAAAATGGCATTAAGTACCCTAGAAAATGACATACGTTTGCCCCGCGAGTTAGAAATACGTATCTTTGCCCCGCGGGTTAGAAACCCGTAACCCTAGGTTAGGTTCGGTTGGGTAGGAAAAGTTTCATTAAAGTGATAACCAGTGAAACGGTACCTTAGCTCGGTTGACGGAGCAACTCGTGGCTGATTTGCCAGTGGCGGATATGGCAGCGGCTGGTCTGACTGAGGAATGCATTAATGTTCACCGTTAAAAAATGCTGCCGTAGGTAGGTAGTCGGAACAACTTGTGGCTGATACGATAGTTGGCGGAGATGAAAGAGGCTGATCTGACGTGAGCTATAAAAGAATTTAGCACCAGGTATAGTGACCCGTTTAAATCGTCTTGCCACATTGCGGTCAGTGGTGAAACAGTTCCTCAGCTACGTCACGATTTTATGAACTGTTGCCATATCGCAGTCATGTGTTGAATCGCTTCTCTGCTACGTCATGGTTATATGATCTATAGCCGTATTGCGGTCGTGGGTGGAAAAGTCTTCTTCAGCTACGTCACGGTTATTTGACCTAAAGGCATATTGCGGTCATGGGTGAAACAGCTCCTCCTCTGCTACGTCACGGTTATTTGAACTATAGCAGTATTGCGGTCATGGCTGGAACAACTCCTCCTCTTCTACGTCACGGACATGAACTGTTGCCATATTGCGGTCATTGGTGGAACAGCTCCTCAGCTACGTCAATGTTATATGAACTGTTTGACTACCTTTCGGTTTAATGACCAACGAGGGTGCACAGGGCTCTTTCATGCCATGTATGTACTAAACTGTATAATTATTTCATCATTACTGATGCTCCATAGGAGAGGTAAGTGTTAAATTAGATCGCCGCATTATACAGCTTTCAATAATAAAACGTGAGCTTGGCATGTGGGTAGCAGTCTGGTTGGTGTTTGGCTTTCCAGAGTCCGCTTCTCCGCCCGGTCGGAGACATATCTTTCGAAAACTGTATGCCAAGTCCATGTACTATTAAGGCCAGAAATTGAACTTATGCGATTTGATGAAATTGTATGTATTTTTGTAAGTTATGTATGGTTTTATGTATACTGTCATAGGTCTTCAACCATCATATACCCTAAACGTACAACCTCGATGCAGAGATATCGAAATAAAATGTGAAATATAAATATGGTATTTTTCTTTGGAGCATATAAAACCTCAACACATTTCTTTTTGAAAGTTAAATTCAACAGATTTTCTTCCAAAAAAGGTAGTCCAGCCAATATAGCCAAAAAAATAAGGTCTTTCTCGTTACATCTTAATATGATGTTTTGTGACCATTTGAATCGTAATCTTGACTTTCATTTCAAAATCTTTCTATCTTTCAAACTCGCCGCTATGAAGGTTTCCATTATTCACCACGACTCTCCCAAGGGCATGCCACGAACGCACAATGGCTGCCTGTTTGCTGTCGCAATCTCCCCAGAGCCTCCAAAAAATCATACTTTTCATGACAGTAAAGACAGGAACTCTGATATGCTCATAAATTTTGAATGCTCACTCTGAATATTTTATTTTTATCGATCTTTGATGTTGTAACATCAACAAGAACCTCGGATTGCAAGTTTCCAAGCAATATCATCGGTAAACAGAGTGTTTTTGAAATACAGATTTGTAAAAAATTATATTTCCTGCAACATGGTGAAGTATTCCGCATTCAGTTGATATTCAGGGCATCAATAGCTACTATAATACTCGACCCACTTCAGATCGGTGAGATACCTAATAGCCAGAAATAAAGCATTCAAAAGAAGAGATTAATTTCGAAGTGCTTCTCCAGCTCCTGAGGTGCCCGGAGACATTTACATCAATAATTGGTTTCCAATTCAAATTTCAATCACTCAAAACGAAAACTTAGCACCATATCAACAGAGTCAATTCAAACCGGCGTGCTTGGAGGTCGACTATGTTTGTCGAGTTGGGAGCCATACGACGGTCCAGTGAGGTAGCCCACCTCTGACGTAAGCATTGAGGCGGTGCTCATAGGTGCTGAGGTCGAATGAAATTTGGCTTCTGCCTGGAAAATAAATTTGCTCAATCGGAAAGCCACTCGGTTCCATTTAGACACACGTAGCGTGTAAGTTACGTATTTCATCTGTATTTCGTTTGAATAGGTCCTCAGTTCTTAAGCTCAGCCTCAACTGGCGCTCTCAGCGGTTTGGTTTTATAATTCACATGCGAACAGTCATCTCTTAACAAGGATGCTTCGTAGAATGGGGAAAACCCATCAGACGGACAACTAAGTTCTGACAGTATTAAATAACAACAACTTGTAGGAAAGTACAAATAATGTTATGTGTTTTTACATCACCATGAAAAATATTTCATTAACAAGCACCGAAATGGTAGGATAAAATGCCCACTTGTTCACCAATCAAGTTTATAAATGTTAAGTTGAGTTTCAAACGCAATAATATGCGTTCATTACATCATGGATTTTTTCCGACACTCGTGTAAAAATACATGTGTTTTGCTTTAAAAGTTTGACGGTAATATCAAGTAAAACAGCACATGTGTGAGTGCATTTGAAAGCCGTAACTGCGGTGTGCCTATAACAGTAACACTTAAAGGGCCGGCAAAGGGACCGTGACTATGCAAATGCAAGAACCCCATCTTGGGAATGAGCACACACACACACCTGAGGCGCAGGAACGAGTGAGAGAAGGAAGAAGTGGTCGAGGCGGCACCGAATGCCGCAGGGCTATGAGTTACTGATGGATCAAAACATTTAGAGGACGTCCTTAGTATGAGTGTAATGGTCACAGTTATCCCGAATGCTGAAGTAAATGGGAGTGCTACGTGGATTGTCAAAACCAAGGCTGCTAAACTGTGAATTTGGGCAGCAAAAGAGATTGTACTGTGTAAAGACTAAGAAGAAATGTGTGTTGTTTGTAATAACATCGGAAGATCCTGCAACGTGTGCTGTAGCGACAAGAGTTTCTAATTTGACTGAGAAAGCTCCACGATGTGTGTTCCGCAGCACACTGCAGGAATGAGAGACGGTTCTCTCTGCACAATACAACACTGACAAGGGCTGAAGAGGATTTATCTTTAATATTGCACTCAATGCGTTAGCATCATGTTTTGAAACATGAAGTAGCTACAAGCCGGCCGCCGACAGGAGATGTGCTGTCACAAATTCACTTTATCTCTCGTTTCGCTAATTCAAATAACGCATATGAAAACTAAGTTTGATGTATTATACCTAAGTATTGAAAACCCATTGCTAGACGATGGAAACAAATGATTTAATAATAATAATTGCACCAAGTTCTGCAGCACCGATGGAGGCTACATTCGCTGTTGTAGTTAATTTTAATTAGTCGTGGTGCTCCGAGAGAAGCTCCACATGCCATCGTAGATCATAATGTTGTCGATTCAGTAGTATCGGAAAAGTGCCCTCGTATTACATGGCACACAAAACGATAATTAGGCTCTGTAGCACCGAGGAATGCTCCACATACTGAAGTAAGGCTAATTTCAACCTTTTATAATTAAAGTTTTATGCATATTAGTTTTATTCTGTTAAATTGTCATAGCATATTGATGGAGCTCTATGGAATGACTATACGATTCATTCATAGGAGTTTTGGAGGGAGGCTCAGAGGACAAGTGAGTGACCGACAACTAAAAGTGGATTATAGGGACACTGAGGTCAGTAAGGTCAGTTACTTTCTGAGAAAGACTGCAGTGTCGCAGGGACAGCGGGCCGAGTACCTCTCAGCAGACTTCGGAAACGAAGAAGCGATGTGTCACATTGAAGACTGCATGACCTACGGATGAGACGCTAGAAAAATTCCATCAAATAATGAAAATAAATTCAGAAAATGTGATCAGAGATGATCAAATTGAGAAAGAAAATCGATCATTTTAAGAGGGAAGGGCAATAACAAAGTCGGCGCCGCATCTCTGGTCGTAGGAGTTTTGTTCAGTTATCTTCTAATCGAAAGTGTTACACGGCACTGAGGTGCTTATAAGCTCTCAGAAATGTATTCTGGACTGATATAATATATCAGACACGTGGACAGCGAGCATAAACTGTTTTTTTTATTTAAAAAAGAGCTCATATACAACATTACCTCCACTAGAACGTTATACTTTAATTTTATTTTAAATAGAACCCACGTTGTGTCGTCTTTTTTTTCATTAAAAAAAACGATCAACACCTAGGCAACGTCTACACCTGACCTGTGTAGACTTAATCAGATGAATTCTATTGAGGACACCTAGACAACACCTTTATAGATCGACATACTATGTGCATGTTTTCTTCTCGTGCGTATAGTTGTCGTTAATATGAATAATATGCGTATATTATTCATGATGCCAGCTGATATAATTCCTACCAAAGTACTCAGAGTGGAGCTATATCATCTTCGTCCTTTGTTACTGTGAAAAATCACCGAAGTGACTATATGATTGTGTAACGGTTAAAAAGTTAAACACACAAGTGCTTTGCCAAACTTAGATAATAATGACTAGGAACGGTGATATCATTCCCCAGAGAAATGCACAAGTCAAACTCTAGATCAATTCGAATTAGTAAGTCAGGTTCAATTATTAGGTAAAAAAAATGGATCGCTATTCCTGACGCTAATTTTTTTTATTGCTAACGTCAGATCAGCCCCTTTCATCTCCGCCAGTTGTCATATCAGCCACAAGTTGTTCCGAATACCTACCTAAGGTATAATTTTTTAACAGCGAACATTCAGAGCAGTTCTCAGTCAGACCAGCCACTATCATATCCGCCACTGGCATATCAGCCACGAGCTATTCCGCCAACCGAGCTAAGGTCCCATTTTACTAGTAATCACTTTCATGAAACTTTTCCAACCCAACCTAACCTAACCTAGGGGTACGTGTTTCTAACCCACGGGGCAAAGGTACGTATTTCATTTTCTAGGGTACGTAATGCCATTTTTTTAGCGGTTATGACAGTTTATTGAAGTTTCGTCAAAGTGATAACCAGTAAAATGGTACGACTCGGGGCTGATATGCCAATGGCGGATATGCCAGTGGCTGCTCTGAGGGAGGAATGTTATGATCGTGACGCAAATGCGAGTGGGCTAAAACATTGTTTACGCGAAAGCACGTGTGCTGAAAGATCTTTAGCGGTTATAAGAGTGTACGGCCATGAAAGAAAGCTGAAGTGGAGTGGCGATAGTGCGCGTGTTCGGGAATAATTTTAACGCGAAAATTGGGCTCCCGGTGTTTCCACTCAGTCTAGTGGTACGTCCGTTGGCTAACAGTGAATTTCCATTACTGCGTTCCAGCTACCTGGATGGGGTTAAATATGACGGGAATCCCGTGTGGTTATCACCCCGCAGCCGTGCTACAGAGACCCACTGCAACACAACCAAATTACGTTGTTCGTGACCGACCTACCGACCCACCTACGAGACCGACCTACGCAGGAATCAACGATGATAAAAATCATAACATTACGATTAGTTTTTTTTTTTTAACAAAAAATCGAACAACACATTCTATGAGCTACATACAATATTGTTTAATGCAGACGACAGTTTGAACGTCGCCACATTCTTTTCAGACCTAAATTCCCGTTCCAGACCGGCTGTAAACGATTGGTTATACTGGATTATTATTGCTTCAATATTTTAGGAAACTCCTATAAAAGTCATTAAAATAGAAGTAAAAATAAATTATTTATCTCGAATAATGAATTAGAATGCGCTGTTGTTCCCTTCAGGTTCAGATACAGTACTGGAAAAATTATTATGGATTTTTGAGATTTCCGGTATTTTTACATAAGAAGGTGAAATAAACACAATTTATGTAATGATAGATGA
>SDVV010042119.1:0-10372 GCA_016164225.1 Gammarus roeselii | reverse complement strand
GGATTTAAAAGATTTGTCGAACAATCGACATTGTCGACAAAGGAAGGGAATCTCGTTAAATTGTATACGTGAACGGTGCGGTGCAATCCTATAATACCTGTGAAGGCTGATATACTTGAAAGTAGAAAACTTCGTCGAACATGTTAGTAGTGTAACGATTCAATTTTCATCCACTGACGACGAAATGGACATTTCTTTCAATGGTATCAATAAAATTAAATCGCATACATCTATTGCTAATCTCAAAACGCTGTAAAATGTTCATGTGTGAATAGTATGAACACAAAAAATCCTTCAGATCTGCGAAGAGATAACGACTGCGGTGATGGCAAGACAAACGGTAGAAAAACTCTCCATGTGCAGAGATGCGGCGACGAAATTTTTAAACTTTTATTGCATACATGTAAATCATTTAATCATGTCAGACCAGTAACTGCCATCTTCCGTTGAACACCCTGCCCTGTCTCTAACTGCATGCTTGCACGCTGACCTTGACTCGTGTCACTCATCACTCAAAGTATCGACGTTGGCAGTGAAGGCATTCGCTTTCCTGCATGAATGTGAATCTCGAAGTCCTTACCAATTCGATCATCTCCCAAATACTGTGCTTAGTTTAAGGGCGTCGTGATGTTTTTGTGACGTTTTTAATGCTTGATTTTTCCTATGACGGAGAGAGTGCATAACTTCGTTATGTCATATCAGGATAGTTGCAATTATTTTCGTGAAATTCAATTCTCTAGAATAACCGGATTCCCTGTTAATGCAGTTTAGTAGAATATTTCGAAGCTGTTTGAAGAGTAATCTCTGGAGGCATTACATTTGAAACGTCTTGTGATCTTTTTTGTTTATGCAAAGTACCCAGTGTCTGCAACGCTAAAAAAAAATATACCTCATCAGTCTCTGATTATATTTGCAGCTTCATCGACTTATGGTTCATCGGCGATTAATCTCCGAATAGGACCTTCACGACAACTACTCGTTCATTTGGCCTAGGAGAAACTTGACAGCAAGCCGCCTTGCTGATGCTTCTGCTCCAGTTTTCTCACGTGATGTACAGGGAACAAAGCAGTGACGGATATTGTCAGAAGAACTGTCCATATGTCACTGGCTCAAAATCATACTTTCCATTTCCAGAATTCAGCTGCCGACATTTCGTGTCGGTAGCAGTTTGATCATGTGTCACTCAATTTGAATCATGCTTAAAACTACTTGATTGAATATTTCTCTCATCATGAGTACCGATAGAGATTTTATGAAGTCAACGCTGCACACTTTTTAACCAAGTTCCATCAAAGGCAATAAGCTACACCAAGACGCACAGGCTTGTGCTGAGCTCATCCACTAGTCGGCAACACCACTGACTCTATTGAAGTGCAGAAAATGTTCCCTTGCACTCATTCGTAGCCAAGATGCAATAATATTTGGAAACACAATTCTCACTAGTGATCCGATAATTAGTGAAAAACTGTGGGTCGATCCCCATGAGGACGTTCCTTTCGGATGAATCCAATCCCCGGGGCCTGCGCGTCTTGGTAGTTCATCGTCTGGTTTCAAGTTTCATTGCTTTATGATCTGTTGCTTGTTGACGGCAGAACAATACTCTCACCAACCAAAGGAAAGCGCTGTTTGCGTAAATCCAATTTGACTTCATTTGCACGACTTAAATGACCCTCAGTAGTAGATACGAGAGGAGAGAAATCTACACTCCCATGACAGTATCGAGGTATAGATTTAGACCACATCAAATAGAAGTCCATGACTATCATACCGGAACGAAACGGGCAATAACCTTGCAAACACCTCCAAATTAAGAGAGCTGACGATTCTCCAAAACGGCTTTTCTAGAACCCATTATACGATGACGATATGAGACGGATGGGGCAAAAATAATTCCTCTTCGGTGCTAGCTGAAGGGCGCGCACTTCAGCAGGAGCCCAACCTACTGAGGCTTAACCAGCCCAGCACTCCAATACCATTGTTGCTGAGGACTTGATGTACCGCTATCCTCTCATGCGTGTAATCAGGAAATAGTGTACCCATAGTAGAGTATATAACCGCAGGGAGCAAGTTTCTGGGGGTCCCACGAGTACCCCCCCCTCGACAAAAGTTGGTTGCGCTCCTTGATATAGGGGTGCAAGGAGTTAATGTTTAGGGTGTCAACGAATTTTCGCACGCCCTTTTTCCCAGGACGCACATTTTTTGATTCGGTCAATGTAATGGTTAGGAAGTATGTTATTTCTTGGTGAGTATGACTTAGTCCCTGTATATCTCGGACATTATAGTTGTTTATTAAGACAATTACTCTTGTGGTTAAGTTAATTACTGATGGTACATAGAGACCGCCCGGGACGGGTGGGGAGAGGGTAGGGGAGAAGGAAAGGGAAGGGGGTCAAAAGCATAGGGACTACAAGGAGCTTTTTTTTATTCGGCCAATGTAATAGCTTGGAAGTATATTATTTCTTAGTAAGTCCTACTTACTCGCTGTATATCTCGGGCATTATAGTTGTAGGTTAAGACAATTGCTCCTCTGGTCAAGTTGATTACTGATGGGGCAGACCGCCCGGGACGGGTATGGGGCAGGGTAGGGGAGAAGAAAAAGGGGAGGGGGTCAGTCGCAGAGGAACGACAAGGAGCATTTTTTTGTTTATTCGGTCAATTTATTTGTTAGTATGTACGTTATTTCTTAATTTGACCGACTTAGTCGCTTGGACTTTGTTCTTATAGGTTTATTTAGTTCTATTCTGGTCAATTGTTTTTGGGGTCTGTAACCACACAGCGACAAAAACTCATGTGGGTCTCAATTTAGCTACGACAATTAGCTATTTTATCTCTAGATGTGCGGTCGTTACGAGTTTCTGAAAGAAAATGACGGTATATATTAGGACGGGCTGATAGCAAAGGATACAATTTAATAGGGAACTTTTTATATCTTTTTATATAGTTCTACAGGCTCTCCTATTATTTCAATGGTTTTTATATTGTCCGCACGTATTTGTTATTGAATGACTCATTTGAATAGAAACTTTTACTTCTCAAACCTGATTTTTAGGATATACGATGTAGTTATGCATGAAATGAGGCTACATATTAGGAGAGATGCTAGTGTAGGATACATTTGAATAGAAGTCGTTGTTTATACATTTGGATTAATCCATTTGCTTCTACCCATTGAATGTATATATTTTCAGAGTTTCGTCAGGATCCAATGTTATGAAGAAATAGTTGCAGGTTCGTTTACGTATTTTTCAGATGATTTTTTTTTCTGTAGACAATGATTCAAGATTTACTTATACATACATATTGATTGAATCAGATACATATTTAGGTGAACAATTTTAGGGTCGGTAGCAGATACATTCACGCATGTTCAAAACATATTGCAGGTGGACAATCAATCATGGTCAAATATATGTATATATATATATATATATTTATATGATTTACATAGAATAATTAACATCGTTTTAGAGGTTCGTTGCAGTTCTTCATAATGGTTATTTTCCATGTCTATTTAGGTGGACAATGATACAAGATTATCTCTTTAATTTATATATATTTATTTAAATTTGAGCTTATAAGAATTTTCACATTGTATAAACATTTACAGGATAAAACCTGTTGATGTGGACGTGTTTTCTTCATTTCATGTTAGGATACTCGAAAGGTATTATCTGAAAAATTCCGGTATGATGCTCTTAAGGACGCCCTTTTGCAAAATTTTGGATGGGCTCCTGGGAAATTAGGTAAGTTGGCTCATGTCTGTTCTTTGTCTCATAACTTATTTCCGCGGTATGAACGCTATGAACAATCACAGGTTATAACATGTTCATGTTGACAGGATTTCATAATTTCACGCGAAAGTGTACATGTCTGAATCCTATTTATGTAGATCTGCGGTGTAGATACATCCGGAGATTAATGGTGCAAAAAACAAAAAATCTACGTTTTTGTTTTACGGTCTTATTTCACATGAGCATTTACAGCTTGGATACCCTTAGCTGCTGGTCTGTGGCCTCGGACATGCGATCAACACACTGTAACACGTTGGTTGCAAGCATATGATCTCACTCGGGTAATTGTTGGCCGTTTCGCTTGCCAGCAGTCCCAGCAGTCATTTATTTGATTCATCGTACAAAGGATTAGGATTACCGCATTTTCCATTCCAATATCGGGGATTTCCTTTAAACTGGACTAATATTTATCACATTTTCAACGTAAGGCAAGAGGCGTTGTAATGCATTTCAATGCTAATCATTCGAGGTAAATTTACGATATTGCGAACAAAGATTTATTAGATATATCCCTTACTGATAATAGATTTTGACACATTTATATTTATATATACACGGGATATCATTTAAACGAAAACATAACTTTCACTCCAAAAATTGACACGAGCATCATAGCGTAACATAGTTAATGAATTCGACCTCCCTCTCATGTGTTATCTTGATCCTTGGTATCAGTGCCACTCTGTGGGTTCTTTATCAATGAGGTGCATTTATTCCTCACCTGAAGCTGTCGACTCGTCATATCGGTGTAGGATTTACCATCTGGGTGTGGTTTTTTCTCTGATCTATTGAGTTCTAGACCAACGTCCTTAGTACACATTTTAGATAATCGGCGACCTTTGGGAGAAGTGTATGCAATACCTGCAATCCTTTCCTTGTAACCAAAACTTTTTTTTAGTCTCCAGTGAGCTTTGTATGAACGCTCATTCTTTAATTACTGTCGCATGTTAATGACATCGAATCGTTTCAGGTTTGTTCTTACTATTGCCTACATTACCATTCATTATATTCCCGCTGCTATCCGATATATACATAATTCTCCTATCACTCAAACGTTTGAGACATGATTCTCTCTCCTCGTGTTTCTTTACCTATAATTTTGAAACAAAGTCAGGTATACATTCGGTATTATTATGCAATTTTACTCTTCTTATACGTGACACCTTTTCATTACCCCATTTGATAATTCGGTTTCCTTCAACTTCAGCATTGTTTTCTTCATATGAAATATCCTCGATATCACTATCACACATTTCATTATCACTGTCGCTGATATCCATTCCACTGAAGGTATCCTACATTTTCCCTTTATTTTCAATATGTTCAATTTCGGCTAATGTTTGGGTATACATATACTCCCCCCATTTCACCCGATCTTTTTACGTTCCACGTTTTGTTGTGACTGGCATCGCTCTTTCTTTTCTGCTCGCACCCTGTTGAGCGTCGTCTATATCAATATTTATGATACCCAAATCCGGATTATTATGTTCTATCAACACACCCGTAGCATCCCTAGAGCTTGTGATTTATCGCTCAGTTTTGAGAGTATCATATTCAAAATAAAGCTGTCCTTTCACATGCTGCCAAAACCCGAACTTGGAGCTTGATTTGCATAATTTTATCTCCGCATTGCAAATAACACTTACCCCTGCATTTTCCTTTCTGGTAAAATACTTCCACATCGAACTGGGTGACATCCTTCTCCCTTGAAAGCGAACCGCTATCTGAATGATTACAGATATGAGTCCAATTTTATACATACAGGATCGTTAGCGTCACTGCGTTTGCTCATGAATAGGGCACCATATAGGCATTTAAACACATTTTTTGCAAAATGGGTTACCATTCACACCCATCAAAAAACTAACCAACCTAACCTAACCTAACCAACTCAACCATGAATTATGTGTCATCGCTCGAGATTTTTTATGCATTTTATCACAGTTTGATACCGCCATATGCCGGATTATGCTGGTATATTGTAGGTGTATTCACGGTTTGATCCCGCCGTATGCCGGCATATGCCGGCATATGCTGGTTTAATGTAGGCGTATTCACGGTCGATGGCGGTAAAATGTAGGCATTTACACACATTTTATGCAAAAGGGTTAGTATACACTGCCAGTTGCATTAAACCTACGCAACCTAACCTAATTTATCCCACAGAACAACATCCCTCGCTTTTGTTACAAGATATTTAATGTGTATCATCTTCATGGACGGTTATGTTAAAAGAACTAATCATCCTATACTAACCTTACCTTATGTACGGTATTCAGTCAATGTTTTATACGATGCATATGACATATCGCCATTTGTCTCTACATTTTGATCAATGTTTTGCAGTTTGATACACACATCCAATTCTGATCAAGTAAATCATCAAAAACCTATCCTAACCTAACCTATCTTATGTACGGTATTCAGTCAATGTTGCATGCGTTGCATAACACGTATCTCCACTTAGCTCTACATTTTGATCTATCCTTTCCAGTTTTGATACGCACTTCCAATTTTGATCCAGCAATTTTCATCTGTTTCCATATATGATTCATCATTGTTTGAATGTTATAGTTTTTTCATATGATTCTTGATTTTTTTTATACAATTGCAAATCAGTTTCACATGATATTCACACCCATTCAAAACCCAAACAAACCTAACCTAACTTATATACGATTTTCAGTCTATGGTATATTTATATGAACCCCCTCCACACGATTCTTTATAGAACTTGCACCTAATTATTTCTACTTCACCATCAATCTGTACTCAGATATGTTACCAGAGAGATCATATTTTCAATCTGAGATGGATTGAATGTTACAAGATATTCATATTTGTTTCCATCATCTTTCAAACGGGCACTTCATATCATACTAGGTCTACCACATTTTCTTCAATATCTCCTGTCACTTCATCTTTTGACGACTTGCACAGTTGATCTGCATTTTTCTTTCCAATAATTTTTTCATACTCTTCACGATGACTGCGTTTCGAATGACTCCACACGTTACTCGTGGATTTATGTTTATTCAATTTTATTGCTTGCTGACATTATTCAATTTTATTGCTTTCCCCATCACCCCATTACTTTCGAACAATCGGGGACTCAAGTCATTACCCATCCTCCCACAACAGAATCCCAATATTGACTGAGTATATTCTCATCGGCGGAGCGGCGGGGGACGAACGGATCATCCTCAAATAGACATTAATGAATGTTCAAGGGGCAAAAATATGTTTAAGTGTTTTGAAAGAAGAATTCTCCGAAGATGATTTGAGTCGGATCGAACAAATATTAACTAATGTTGGGTAAAACAAGAATCAAAAGAGTGGGAGATAACATTCATATATGGATGATGGAAAAAGGAAGTCGGCTCTGGGTAACTGACATCGACAGGTATCAGTCGTATGGAACAAAGTTCAATGGGAATATGAAAGCAACTCTCCAAATTTATATGATCCGAGTAGAAAATCATCAGGACTGTAATAAAGCTGAGGTGTTGGGTAACGTTTTTTTCTAAGAATTAAAGAAAACCTGGAACGTATGAAAGAATTTCTCTTTGATGAAAAACAGAATGACACTGAATTTGAGAAGCTTCGAATAATTATAATTACACTTGAGGACTCGAGGGCACGGAATAGCCTTCGGTATTCGCAACAAAGATATTGTGGATTATATGATAGATTTTGAGAGGAAACTTAAACATCGTGATGCTGGGTTTATGTGACTGTACGAGCCATGCTGTTATCGAAAAAACGAGTTAGATGTCATTGATGATGTCTGCAAAATCTATAATTAATACTAATAAATACTAATATAAGTACGTAAATCCTTGATCAAATATTTATATTATCGTAAAACTCAACGGTTAAGCGATGAAAATGCATACATTGCGTCGGTCGGAGGTAACATCGAAATTGTTGAAGTCGGTAGGAGAATATATTTCAAGGGGTGCAACGCTACCCATAAACCTATCACGGGGTGAATGCTGTATATTTGTGACAGAATGGTGAGATATAAATCCGAGCTCGATGAGAATATACTCAGTCAATCTTGGGATTCTGTTGTGGAAGGATGGGTTATGGCTTGAGTCCTCGGTTGTTCGAAAGTTATGGGGTGATGGGGATCTATAACTTTGCCAGAATACAATAAAATTGAATAAACATAAATCCACGAGTAACGTGTGGAGACATTAGAAACGCAGTCATAGTAAACATTATGAAAAAAAAATTGGAAAGAAAAAGGCAGATCAACAGTGCAAGTCGTCAAAGGATGAAGTGACAGGAGATATTGAAGAAAATGTGGTAGACCTAGTATGAGATGAAGTGCCCGTTTGTAAGATGATGAAAACATATATGAATTACTTGTAACATTCAATCCATCTAAGATTGAAAATCTAACCTCTCTGGTAACATAAATGAGTCGAGATTGACAGTGAAGAAGAAATAATTAGGTGCAAGTTTTATAAGAATCGTGTGGAGGGGGCTCATATGTGTATATAACAATGACTGAAACCGTATATAAGTTCGATTAGGTTAGGTTACGTTTTTGGATGGGTGTGAATATCATGTGAAACTGATTTAGGATTGTATCAAATCGGGAAAAATCCAGAATTATTTAAAAAAAAATATAACATTCAAACAATGATGAATTATATATGAAAACGGATAAAAATTGCAAAAAAACAAAATTGGAAGTGCGTATCAAAACTAGAAAGGATAGATCAAAAATGTAGAGACAAGTGGAGATATGTGTTATGCATCGTATAAAACATTGACTGAATACCGTACATAAGACAGGTTTGGTTAGGATAGGTTTTTGATGATTTACTAGATCAGAATTGGTTGTGTGTATCAAACTGCAAAGGATTGATCAAAATGTAGAGACAAGTAGAGATATGTGTCATGCATCGTATAAAACATTGACTGAATACCGTACATAAGGTTAGGTTAGGATAGGATGATTTATTTCTTTTTACATATCATTCCGTGAAGATGATACAAATTTAATATCTTGCAACAAAAGCGAGAGATGTTGTTCATTGGAATATGATAGGTTAGGTTGCATAGGTATTATTGCAACTGGCAGTGTATGGCAACCCTTTTGCATAAAATGTGTGTAAATGCCTACATTTTACCGACATCGACCGTGAATACACCTACATTATACCAGCATATGCCGGCGGTGTCAAACCGTGAAAAAATGCATGAAAAATCTCGAGCAATGACACATAATTCATAATTCAGTTGGTTAGGTAAGGTTAGGTTGGTTAGGCTTTTGATGGTTGTGGATGGTTACCCATTATGCAAAAAATGTGTGTAAATGCCTACATGGTGCCCCATACATGAGCCAACGCAGTTACTCTAACGATCCTGTATTTATACAATTGGACTCATATCTGTACTCATTCCGATAGCGAATCGCTTTCGGGGGAGAAGGATGTCTCCCAGTTCGATGTGGAAGTATTTTACCAGAAAAGAAAATGCAGGGGTATGTGTTATTTGTAATGCGGAAATAAAATTATACAAATAAAGCTCCACGTTAGGGTTTTGGCAACATCTGAAAGGACAGCATTATCTTGAACATGGTACTCGTATACATGAGCGAAAAAATGCAAGCTCTAAGGATGCTACGGGTGTGTTGATAGAACATAATAATCCGGACTTGGGTATCAAAAATAAGGATATTGACGACGCTCAAAAGGGAGCGAACAGAAAAGAAAGAGCGAAGCCAGTAACAACAAAACGAGGAACGCAAAAAGATGGGGCAAATAGGGGAAGTATACCCAAACCTTAGCCAAAATTGAAAATGATGAAAATTAGGGGAAAACGTGGGATGCTTCCAATGGAATTGATATCAGTGACAGTGATATTGAAATGTGTGATAGTGATATCAAGGATGTGTCATGTGAAGAATACCCTGCTGAAGTCGAAGGAAACCGATTCATCAAATGGGGTAGTAAAAGGGTGTCAAGTGTAAGAAGTGTAAAATTGAAAAATAAAATCAAATGTACATCTGACTTTGTTTCAAAATAATTGGTAATGAAACATGAGGAGAGAGAATAATGTCTCAAACGTTTGAGTGCTAGCAGAATTATGTATATGTAGGGATTCTATAGGCATATAATGAATGGTAATGTGGGCAATAGCAAGAAGAAACCTGAAACGATTCGATGTCATAAACATGTAACATTGTAACAGTAATTAAAAAAAAAACGTCCACAGAAAGCTCGCTGAAGACTAGAAACAAAGTTTTGGTTACAAGGATAGGATTGCAAGTATTGCATACACTTCTCCCAAAGGTCGCCGTTTATCCAAAATGTGTACTAAGGGAGTTAGTCTAGAACCCAATAGATCAGAAAAAAAACACACCCAGATGATAAATACTACACCGATATCACGAGTCGACAGCTTCACGTGAGGAATAAATGCACCTCATTGATAAAGAACCCACAGAGTTTCACTGATACCAAGGATCAAGATAACACAAGAGAGGAAGGTCGAAGTCATTACTTATGTTTCGAAAAGATGCTCGTGACGATTTCAGAGTGAAAAGTTATGTTATCATGTTAATG
>SDVV010042118.1:0-10372 GCA_016164225.1 Gammarus roeselii | reverse complement strand
GTAATCAAATGCAATTCTACACACATATGATGATATTTGGAAGTAAATGACCCACAATAATGACACCACAGCTAATTTCAATATGAGTTACTAATTTTATAATGACCCGATTTTTTTAACACGTGGTGACATGTCTAGGCGTAAGTGTTAACTTATGTTCAATGCTCAGGAACAAAAATTTTCATCATATTTTAATGTCGAGACAACAATCCCTAACCTGGCATGACTTGTATTCATGTTAATGCAATAAGTTTGCTATAGAATTGACAAAATACATTTTTTACATGTTTCATCGTAATATTAAAAAGATCGTTTTTTCGAAATATTTGCTCAATTACTGATACTTTAGGGTCATAATTAGTTTAGGATGTGGAGAAATGACTCCCACTAAAGTAAGATTGCAATTATTGAAGAAAAACTTCGCTTCCCGTGGCGAAATCGGGAAAAAAATCCTTCGACAGTCGGGTATGACGGCAGCAAATGACGAGCATAAGAAACACCTGTCACAGACGTAATATTTAACGTAAAATTATATTTTAAGCAATTGATATTTACTAATATAGGCACGCTCTATCTATTGGTACTCTTAAAATTTCAATTTCGTTTCAATTATTGATATATGGGGGGGTGCGGGGAGTCACCCCGTTTGGTGCGGGGAGTCACCACCGATTTGGGGTCGTAGCTCGAAGCACGGTTTTTTGTAAATAACTTTTTCTTGTTTAATGATAGAATGTTGAAACTTATGGTGCTCCATGGTCATAATAGTAGCTATACACACCGTAAATACGAAGTTTCTCGACCGCGTACTTTTTGAGTTATTTTAAAGTATGCGCAAAATGCGGGGAGTCACCCCGGTCGACGCTATACAAAGTTCCCCTGTTGAGTACTTTTTGAGTCATTTTAAAGTAGTATGCGGCAAATGCGGGGAGTCACTCTGGTCAACGCTACATATTAGGGTTAGGCACGGTTATCTGGTTCATTCTTATTTATGTTTTCCCTTATGTTTGTGTTAATTTGTTTTCATTCTATGTTTTGCGCCATGTCTTCTGCATGCATGTTAGAGTTTGGCATTTTATATTATGTGGTAGCTATTTTCCCCTCTATTTGGTCACTTCTTGGCTCATCAGATGGTTCTTGTTGCTCAACCCCAACTCCCCCAGCAATGGAGGAGCCATGGCCAGCAAACAGCCTTGGGCCCGGGAGCCCACCAATGCGTGCGTGTTGGGAATGCTACCGCAGTTGATAGGCCCTATATTAGGCCTGCACCCCTGAGGTAGCTGATGCTGTCAGACGGGCGCTCCCGTAGGTTGCGCAGCAACGTGATGTTATGGTGGGGCCTGCCAAGCGTGGTGGTTGGGCACAACTCCATGAAGTGCTCTACCGTATTGGGTGAACCCCTGCACCGCAAGCCGAGATTGGAAGGGACATTTCCCAGTCTATGCTAGTATGACTGAAGGGCCGTGTGGTGCCCGCACTGCAGCCTTGACAGGTGGACCCTGTCACCTGTCCATAGAGTTTCAGTCAGTAATGTTGTGCATCATAAAGTAACTCAATTCCAAATATTTAAATTGAGCCAATGTAACTCAGATAGTTGAACAAGTGGGCTGGATAGGAGACATAAATGCCACAGCACACCAGATTTGTGAAAGCGCAGAAAAATAATGGGTCAGAGATTCCAGAATTAGTGCTTCAGGCAACTGACCACACATCAATTCAGTTAGTCACATGATTAAAGAAGTAAATAAACATGAATAGCTAGATAATTATATTACTACATATGGATTAGGCATCATCAGGCTAGTCAAAATGTAAAATTCATCATTGATTAGATCAGCAAGGGCTTGCTTATAGTGAGTGATATCTGCCAAGTGAGGTATGTTGCACACACCAACATCTCACACTGAAGGACCTACTGCAGACACCAGAAGAGTATAAAGGAAACCCAAACTTCAACAAATGACCCCAACAACCTAGTCTCAGAGATAATGTAACAAAGTTAGCAAATTCTTTGATTTAACAGTATTTCATTAGGTCTGCCCTCAGAATCTGACTCTTGACAGGAAAAAAAATCCAGGCTTCTCAAATGACTACTAAGTCCATATCAGAAAGTCCATCAATGTTTCTTGTCAACCTCCTCTTACTAGATTAAAACAGCCTTGAGTCCAAACAATATCCAGTATTCCAAATGCAGGATGCATAGCCAACCCATGAGCCTTGGCAGCCACCACACAAATATGATGGTGGAATATGAGACATGGATCTGTATTGATGCCTAAATCTTCATGTGCAGTGACAAACTTCAATGCTCTACTTTGCTAGTGGTAGCTACTTGTTTATGAAGTTGTGCAAATTGTGAAGCAGGTGGTAGGGGTGCAGATGAGGCAGTGATGGGTTCTACTGGCTGTTATGCAAGGGGAAACTTACCCAATGACCATGTCAGGTTGACTGTGAAGTCGTTAGAAAAGAGCATAGAGATTCTCGAGTAGAATAAAATAAATCATTCTTTATTAATAAAGGTAAGTATTTGACTTCCCTTGGCATTGCCAAAACAACAGTTTAGGGAGCCTGCAAATTCATTTTTCTAGATGTAACCATGCAAGATCTTACACCATTTTCTGTCTTACAGACTATAGCATCAACCGGAGTGACTCCTGGCATTTTTTGCATACTTTAAAATAACTCAGAGTATGCAGCCTAAAAACTTTGTATTTATGGTCTGTATAGCTACTATTATTACCATGAATCACCGTAAGTTTCAACATTCCTTCATCAACCAAAAAAAAATACCCGATAACAAAAAAACATGCGGCGAGCAATGGCCACACATGGTGACAAGTCTAGGCCTAAGTGTTAACTTATGTTTAAAGCCCTGGGACAATATTTTTTTATCATATTTTCATATCTAGATAACAATACCTTACCTAGCATGACTTGTATTCATGTTAATGCAATGAGTTTGCTATAGAATAGAATAAATACATTTTTTACTTGTTTTATCATATTATTTAAGATAATTTTTCCGTAATATTTGCTCATTTTCCGATACTTTAGGGTCATAATTAGTTCAGGATGTGGAGAAATGACATCCAGTAAAGTTAGTTTGCAATTATTGAAGAAAAACTTTAGTTTCCTGCGGTGAAATCGGAGAAAAAAAATGCCTTCTAACAATCAGGTATGACTGCAGCGGAAGACAAGCATAAAAAAATTCAGGACGTAATATTTTATTTTAAGCAACTGATATATACTAATATAGCTATGCTCTTTCAATTGACACTCTCAAACTTTCAATTTGCATTTCAATTATTGATAAAGGGGGTGTGTGAGGAATCACCCCGTTTGGAGCGGGAAATCACCTCGATTAGTGGCCATAGCTTGCTGCATGGCTTTCTGTACTTGACTTTTTATTGGTTGATGATAGAATGTTGAAACTTACGGTGAATGTTGAAACTTACGGTGCTTCATGATCATATAAGTAGCTTCACACACAGTAAATACGGAGTCTCTCGGCGGTTTACTTTTCAAGTTATTTCAAAGTAAGCGGAAAATGTGAGGCCAAATTTGATTGCTATTTAATTGCATTAACATGAATATAAGGTATGCTAGGCAAGGTAGCTATAGTTATCTTGATATGCAAATATAATAAAAAAAATTGTTCCTTGATGTTGAACAGTAGTTGACACTTAGGCCTAGACTTTTCATCATGTGTTGTAAACATGGAGTCATTATAAAATTAAATATGCATACTGAAATTAGCTGTGGTGTCATTTACTTCTAGATGTCATTTTATGTGTCAAAACATCTATTCAATCAGCTATTTTTCAATTAGGAAAAACAAAAATATTCAATAACAAAATAGGTGTGGGGAATCACCTCTGATAGTCGTTGCACCTGGGGTGATTACCCCCAGTTGTAAATTTGCATACTGTAGGATAAGGTAATTGAGGACAAGCGGGGTAATTATGGACACCAAGGGGCAATTGAGTACATTCACTATAACAGCTGTATTTATTGACAGAAACATCTATAAATGTGTACCAAGGGAGAATAACATATTTGAGAGAAGTAGTAATAATCTAGACTTAATTGTGGCATGTTCAAGTGGAATATGCAAATTTTCCTTTGCATTTTTTTCACACACATTCTAAGACTGCAATGCTAAGAGTTGCACAGATCAAACTAAAATGTCTATCAAAATGAAAGTTTTACAGCTTCTTTAGCACATTTTCTGCAGCGCTCAGTCAGCTCTATTGGAAGGGATGTCTGTTAGTATTGAAAATTTTCATGTTTTTTCTATGTCAGGGCAATTGAAGACAGAAGCCGGAGCAATTGAGGACACCTTGTGGGGCAATTGAGGACAACTGAAAATTGCATTCAGTAAATTAATAAAACATCAAGTTTATTGCAGGATGGTACAAACAGGATGGTGCAAACATGCAACCTTCCTATAAGGCAGTCTATGATCCCCTTGAAGTGCAATGGAGGATAACATCACCAAGTGGAAGAAAGGTGATGGTGCGCATGCAGCCTTGTTCCCAAAATGGACATTGCCTGGTTTGCTGCTCTCATTGATGCAGAAAATAGAGGACAAGTGGGAGAAAGGCATGTGGGATTCAGCCATTTGGTCCATCTTGTTTCCTGATAAAGATGAGAGGAGAGAACCTGCAGATGTGGCAACATTTGTGAGTCCAACCATTTTGTCTTCCCTCAGGGCCACAAAAGAGACAAGCATTCCGCAAATAGGTTATTGTTCCTTCTGGGATAAGCATTTCACTGGCTGATCTGCAAAAAAATGGGCTATTGCATGCAGGTGCCTAAACCTCAAAAACCATTGCATGCAGATCTTAGCAAATTGAAGACTCTTCTTCTGATGAGAGTGAAGCAGAAAAGCGTGAGGGTGAGCATGCTACACCAGTGATGCATGATGAGCCCATGAAGGAAACTGATTCTTCTGTTGTGGATCTGCAAACCGGAGACTATATCCTCACCAAATTTGAACCAATCAAACAGGTGGAAGTGCATTATGTTGGTAAGATTCTGTCAAAGGAATGTTCAGCATGGAAAGTTTCCTACTACAGAAAAGTTGAAATCCTTCATGACAAAGACTCCTAACTAGTATTGGTATTCAAAGAACCTACCAATTTAGATGTGGTTTTAACTTTTAACTAGGACAGAAGACATAGTCCTCAAACTTGCAGTAAGAGGGTGCCGCAGAGCTATCATTATGTTTGATGTTTTTGAAGGTAGGCTGTTTTGGTAGAATGCTACTGGAAGCCTACAATACACATTTGGAAAGATAAGGATGAATCGACTGGCAGGTTGATTCATAAATTATGTGCGCATATCAAATTTCTACAAGTAGCTGACACTAACTAACAAGGAAAGTGAAGGACCTGCTCTTTCAAGTCTCGTAGTCAAATAGCAACATTTTCAACATTACGGTGCCCAAAGGGCTGGGCAGGGAGTCACCCCGGGTGGCCAACTGCGGGGACTGATCCCGGTTGAGGCTACATCTATGCACTAACAGATACACGATCGCTTCACTGCTCTTGCACAGGATAACCAGAGCCTCAAGTCAACACAGTAATAGAGTTACCCACTGGAAGTTAATGCAGACAAGTTGGGGTTGCTCAGGGGTGACAGGGTTCACATCTGTCAGAGATGATGTGCAGGCACCACATAACCCTGCAGTCCTAGCAGCATACACTGTGTAAAACCCATTCCAATCTCTGCTTGCGATACTGGTATATTTCAATTGCTTCACTGTTTTTGCAATGCTAGGGAAGGCGTATGTCATGTCTGATATAGCTATAGGCCTGCACCAGCTCAATAATTCCCAACAAGTAAATGTCAGGAGATACCACCTGGGCTTTCAGGCTGCGTGCTAGCCGTGGCTTTGGCTCTTCTAATGCAGAGGAGTTAGGGTTAAGCAACAGCAGCAACAACAACACCAATATATATGTCCTCAGATATGTTCAGGGCCAACAGTTGTGGATTCTCACCTTGGTAGACTCAAGACTGCCCGACATACCAGAAAAGCCCAAGTGCAGAGCAGCAGGAGGCACAAATACCACAGCAAACCAGAATCATGAGTGCATGGCCAAATACTGGGATAGAAAAATCTGTAAATCTGTGTTTCAGGGAACTGATTTGTCAGTCACAACAACATAAATTATGAACTTGCATAGCTACATATTACTAGCAACAAATTAAACTTCATGTAAATGATCAAAAATTAAAAATTCCTCCTGTAGCTATATAGCTGCATCAGATAAGTTAAAGCAACATATAGTGAGTGATATTTGTCAACTGCACTAGCTACATCAGCAAGCAAGCCACTCCAATCACCAACATATCTCACACTGAATGACCTACTGCAGGCATCAAAAGAGCAAGGAGGTAACACCAACTTCATCAAATGACCCCTAATACCAACTCTTGAGGCTAATAAAATAAATTTAGCAAATCTTCTGATTTCCAGTAGCTATATTCTGATTTTCAGTAGCTATTACCTATGTCAGATCTCCCTTCAAAATTCAACACAACAGAAAAATATCTGTCAAGGGTTAGATTTTGGGCTTGATAAGAATCCAGCCTTAGACACCTCAAATGACTACTATAGTCAATGTCAGTTTATCCATCATTGTTTCTGGTTGATCTTCTCTAAAAATATTCAAGTAGTCTAATTGCTAGTCTACAGTTCCCCAATATCTGGTGTTGCAAACCCAGGATGCATACTCAATAAGTCAACAAATGTGCTGAACTATAAGGTTAGCATAAACTCCGGGACCTAAAGACAGTTGATCTTACTAAACAGTTGACCTACGCTCCAGCCTTTGCAACAACAAAGCAAATATGATGGTGGAATCTGAGACTTGTGTCCACACCAAGGCAAAAATCTTCATGTGCAGTGACAAACTTCAATGCAACACTTTGCAGGAAGTAGCCACTGGTTAAGTGAAACCAGAGCATCAAAATCAATGAGACCTCTGTAAAAGTGCAGTGCAGCATAACACACTAGTCTGGATTCAATCCAAAATTCTCAGACTTTGTAAGAAAGTCAACTGTGTCCAACCCACACTGGAGTGGTTAATACCCTGAATGGCAGGCACAAGTCCTTACACAAGTATTTTGGGTACACCTTGTAATTGTCTGAAAATGCTCTCAACTTGCATGCAAGATCACTAGCTATGTGATTGATATAGATTAAGAACAGTAGGTATTGATCCAAGGACATAACCTGGAGGAACACCACAAGTCACATCAATTAGGCTGCTCACACAAACATCCAACACTCTACCAGAGAGAATTGCAGAGAACCAGACATGCAAAGGAATACTAACACCTAAGGATTTCAGCTTAAAAAGAAGCACAACATAACATGCCACATGATCATCAAATGTTTCAGAAAAGTCAAGCATTTTGACATCCACAATATATTCTTCATCAGCCTAATCCACCTTCTGACTTCATAGTAGGTCATTAAGGTAAACTGCAACTAGTTCTTGGTTTCTCCCAAAACCATACTGATGAGATGGCAAAATGTCATTTTTATCAAGATACCCGGTCAACCAAGATATGATTCCTTCCATTGACTTGCCCCAAATCCAACGAGGGAAAGTACTCATATCAGACGTACGCGCAACTCAGCAGTAATTTTGTTTACAACTCCGCGAGGATCTTTTCGTCATTAACTCCTTCGTATATAATTCAAATTAATGTCTTTATTGATGAACTATGCCGATTCTACGCAGCAACTCGGCTGCATTTTTCTTCTTGCCGCCCAAATAAAGGGAACAGTAGCAGAAGTAGTTTCTTCTGTTTTCCATCGGAGCTCCAACGTCACTGAGAGCTCCCCCGTAGGGCTCTATGATCCGTTGATTCTGCACAGCTTCGTTGCACGAAGTTAAATTGGAGTTCACAATTACTACGCAGTGAGGAGAGCGAGTTCAGGAACAGAGACGATTCAAACCTCGTTAGTTTAACACGACTTCGAATTGTCCGGTATGTTTTCCGCAAGCGATCAGTTTTTTTCGGTGTTCTGTTTCTGTGAGCAGGCGTTGTAGGTTGCACGGGGGGCTCCAGAAGGCTCGCCGGGCTGCTGCGAGTGCATCACAATCCTTAAGTAAGTGTTTCACACTGATTGCCACTTGGTGGCAACAGGAGCTTGGTGGTGCCTTCGGTCCCATGTCTACGTCCATTAGGTGATTGTGGGTTATCCACGTGTGTCCAGTGCATAGACGGTTAATGAACACTTGGTCTCCCTTATTGGAAAACCTGGCATCCCACTCTCCCACGGAGGATTTAATTGCAAGCATTTTTGTCCACTCTGTTGCCAAGAGTTATTACATTGTGATGTTATACGTGAATTGATGACTGGGAACCAGTCTCGGTAATGTATGGAGATGAATTGTTCTTGCTGGGTAGACACCCGTTTAGCGAGAGAATCTGCGCGCTCGTTTCCTCTTATTCCCACGTGTTCATAGATCCAGCAGAGCTCGAGCGATAACATAGTATCAGACGTCTCTCGGATAGTGAAACCTTGGTTTTGGTGGCGCAGAAGGGAATGTTTAGGTATTTAGGTGGTGTAGGAGCTCGCGAAGTCGAGTCCCGCATGTCTCTCCCTAACAACAATTAATATGAAATTCACATCATGTATATAATGTATTACTGTTAATATGATTGTATTGTATGTTATACCATTGTATTAACTTCCATTGGAAATGTGTCGTAGATGCAGTTTTCCTCTAGCGGCGGGAATCCCTCTGCACGCCAACTGCAGTTTCCTTCTGACGGCGGGAATATCCCTCCGCACGTCAACTTGCCAGCAAACAGCGCGGAATTCCAATTTCATGTTCCCGGGCTTGGCAAGAATTTGGGCACTACCCAATCCGAGTCAAGGGCGGCAACAAGGAGTGGATGCCAAGCCCATCCGCTTCATGGAGCGGTACAGGGATCTGGTAATGATGCTACGTCCTGGATTAAAGTAAAGTTGTAATTAAGCATTGGATCGCACTTTCTTTAGCAACAAAATATTAGACCGACAAGTTTAGGAACAGATTACTACCCGCCTGGTATAGGTGTAAGGGAACACAGTAAATATTAATAACGTAAAACAACATACCTGGCACCTCTAGTGTTGCCACCTGTGGTGCACTCTGAATGGCAGGACCGCTCTGGCCCGTTCTGCCGCACCACTCTTGCGCCTAACACCATCCACCAAGATACATAGATAGCTCTCTCTCCTTTGTGTAAATGTCGACAGTGCGAAATCGCAGACGAAATAGTAGTTTATGAATATAATTTAGTCCTAAGTTTGTTTAACTACAAAACTGATGTACAAGTATTTGTATTTTATATTCTCTCCATTCCAAGATTCAACTTGTGGAAAGCTACGCCCACCCTCTCCTGTCGAGCCTTGGCAACCACCAGACAAGAGAGTTCCCCAACCATTATGACTAAGACCTTCATAATTTCACATTTCATTTTTTTAGGTTGTTAATTTAGCGATAAAGTTCTCATGGTTATATTCTTCTAGCCCCCTAAATTAGGTCGAGAATATTGATGGATAATTGTGAGTTAATTCCATGTATTGTTCACATCCTGTTTTTCTCTCTTGACTATCATGTCTATGGGCAAACTGTACTTTGCATATGTTTCTATTAGAGTAAAAATCTAATTTTTCAACTCCTCGTCATTATCCCTCCCGGTCAAGCGTTGTATAAACTCTGGACTGCCGACGAATCAAAGTTTATAGAGGAGTAGGGCATTTGATATGTTGTATTAAGCTGTGGTGGTCTCTCTTCTTGGTGTGATCTTTGGTGCGATTTTTGCTTCGACAACGCAGTCTTCGTATTGAACGAATCCAGTGATGTTATGGGATCTAACATTGGCTCAATCAGAATATAGGTGTTCCCGTAGGTCACTTGTTGCTCATAGTCGCCGAGAGAAGGAGAATGAAGACTTGAGAGAATTAAGATGTTGTTTATTGGACCTATTATACATGGACACGAATACTTAATTTCGTTGTGCAGGTAGTCGATGTGGGGCGATTTCAGGCACCCAGGGCAAGGGGGGCAAGACACGGATCGTCGCGATCCGATTGACGGTTCGGTGAGTCGCTTTTGGAACCCAACGTCCTGTAGATCCGACTTGGGAGTGGAGCCGACGAGTGGTCGGTAGCGGCAGCACACAGGAAGAGGCTGCACGCAAGAAGAAACATCATGTTAATTCCACAAGTGCTTGCTTCACCCCAATGGGGTGACGGTGGTAGGTATGATCAGAAATGGCATTACACATGGCATACACCTGAGAACGTGTACACGCATGCACACATACATATACATGTACACATGTACATATATACGTGTTCATA
>SDVV010042117.1:0-10372 GCA_016164225.1 Gammarus roeselii | reverse complement strand
GCCGGCAGACTTCACCCTCACTAGTTCGGTGGTACGTGCTAGCACTGTACCACATAAAAATAATAAAAATAAAGAGTAAAAATATATGGTGCTCCTTCAAGAATTCACCACCGCATCGAGGAGAGCAAGCTGCTCTCCTTTTAGGCAGTGTAGCCTTTCCGGGTACCATAGTCCCTACATCTGCTTGTTCGGTAAGGATAGCAGACGGCCTCGTAGGGTAGAGGGATGGGTGAATGAGAGCACCGTTACGGTACATCCACGTACATGTAGTAGTAGTAGTAGTAGTAGTAAGAGTAGTAGTAGTAGTAGTAGTAGTAATATTATTATTATTATTTAAATTATTAATATTCATGTTAATATTATTGTTATTGTTATTATTATTATTCTTAGTAGTAGAAGTATTTAATTGAACAAAATTGCTTTGTTTCTGCAGGGAAAGTGACTAACAACAAACGACGTTTGTTATTTGTTTCCTCCGCGTATCAATGAATGTAGCGAGTGAGCCTCTCCCCGGCCACAAAACATGTTTAGGAGGAAATTTTTCACTTAGCAATGAACGACGAAAGAGGATCATGTAGTCTTATCCATTAAATCTTCAACAAGTTCTCATTTTGCTGAAGATGATGTTCATGAGACTATATCCACGCACATTATCAGAACTGCGGTCATACGTAAAGGTGAACACCCGTAGGTGTTCGTGATTTTGTTCAACTTTACACTCCCGTGACTCATAAATCAGATTCAAAACAGCATCAGCCTCCAATTCCTAGACAAATTCTTTTTTCCTGTTCACTCTGATTCAGTCCGTATTGTCCGTACCTGAGTAAAAAATACATCTGTTGCGCATGCACAGTTTTATGATTTATAAGTACATTAAAATTAAAAGTTGTGTCATCAGAACAAACACTTTTCGTTCCCTTTACTCTGCCGAACATAGAAAAATAAACAAGATTGGGAATTTGAACAAATAACTGATAAGTGGTTATAAAGACAGGTTATTCATGCACCATCGTCATCTTAACAACCTCTAAATACCGTTTGGTCTTTGCTGCAATACAAATTTAGCTCATGATCTCACGAGTAAACAGTATTCAAGATTTGTTAACTTATATTCTTCGACCACAGCACTAGCATAAATCAATGTTTTCTCCCATTGGCTACATTGTATAGGTCGATCCTGCCTGCGATCTAACTCACAGGAATCCGACGCCTCTACGTCTCTATGGCTTGAGCTCGCCAAAGCCCACATAAGGGCCATTGGTGGGCTCGCCAAAGCTCGCATAAGGGCCATTGGTTGGGCTCGCCAAAGCCCACATAAGGGTTATTGGTGGGCTCGCCAAAGTTGCTACACTAGTCATTAGGAAAAATATGTAAGGAACGAGAGCAAAGTAGTTTTCTCTTTAGCGGATAAGGATGGGCTGGTCTGGCCTGATGAATCGCCTGCCCCTGCCGGCAGAAATAAACATTCCAGTATTTCGTCGGTGCCTCTGCAGAATGAAGCAATTATAGTCCATGTTTTCTGCTGACTGATGTTACCCACATTTGGATTATGCTGAAAGTAAATAATGACGCACAACGCTGACATAAAACCCATTTATACCTTTCGTTTTCTATTTCCTTGCGTCTAAATTTACTGCATTTTATTCGTGATGATATTATCCTCCTTGAGCAATGTCGTCGAATTGTTAACATGAACGGTTCGTTGTGCAGCTCTGAACAAATATTTATTACAAGTTGATTTTTTTGTATTAGTGTAATATTTTAGTTTGAAGTGCCGTTGCAAATAGAATTTTTTGCCTAACTCAGCGACAAAACTAATCAGGTTATTGGAAGACAAATTAGAAGAGTCTTGAATCAAATCCGAATGTGTTAATAATAAATATTTTAGTGCCACCAAATTACAAAACATCTGTGGATTTAGTCAACTTGGGAGTTAATGATGTTTTAGGAAGCAATTCCTAATGTGAGTGGAGCGCCTCAAAGGCGTTGCTATGTATCGAACTGAATAAATGAAGTACAAATTAATTTCTGGACCAATGATAGAAAACAGCGATAAAAAATTAGGGTGTGCTATTCCTGGTTGAATTCGCCAATTCGCTGCCCTATGCGAAAACCCCCTCTCTAATTTTGCTGGGTTTAATCTGTGCCCCGCAATCACCTCATCACCTTCTCGCCCAGCACCTTATCCCTCACCCATCGTTCCCATCGGTCGTGCTCTAAAAGATGAATCGACAGCCCTTCTATCGCTCCCGTTAATATTGCTATCATTCAAATTGTCTGCAACTTATCGACGCGGCAATAATTCAAATGAAATTAATTTATCTGCTTAATAGCCTCTTCTACTCTCACAGATTGCTGCACTCAATTTAACATTATTATTGCTATGTCTATTTTAATAAAAACATGACTTCATTGCATCGTTAATTGAGAAACTGTGTTTGCGAATGGTTTTAATTTACCAATCCATAATGTTAAACATTGTCATAAACACATATGATCAATCACTCACGAAACCCTTCTTCATCTGCTTATAACTCTTTGACTGTTGACAGTAAACAATTGCTACATTAATTGAAATGGGTGTTATTAATTTTCCCGCATAAATAAATTTATTTTATCGTATGTTGCGGTAGCCAGTTTAAACTAAGTATTAGTAAATTATTAAATTTTTGCATGAAATATGCCAGGAAAAATATAGCCTGTATGCGACAGTAAGCAAATAATATTGGTATAAGCATTTAATACTGGAAAAATAATTGATCGAATTTCTGTATTCTGATATATCTGTAATTTTGTCAACATGTCACTATACCTAAATTAGTTTTAAATAATTTAAATCCCTAAATCCATGACTGAAGAGTTAAAGAATGTCATTACAGTGTCAATGCTCAAAACAAAGCAGAGAGTCAGGCAGTACGACGATGTGGCAGAGAACTTGATAATTTCAACCTATGGTTACGAAAACGCTCTGACAATTTATTCACTGTTGTTGAATTGGAACAACTCAACAAGACATGAGTAATATACTTCATTCATTTATAAGTAACTGATACAATAAATAAGTGTCGTTATTCAAAGAAAAGAGTTAGCGTGCGTGCATTTGGTTGTCTCGTCGGTCTTTGATCCCACCTGGCCTCAAGTTCGACATTTACAGATTGGCGGACCTAAGCCAGATGGTCGGACCGAGTCTGCTGATATTTTCCAATTGTCCCGGCATCCGTTTAATGTAATTAAAACTGTTATGTAGACATGATACTCTCAGTTCCTAGAAGAACTAATCGACAATGGCAGCACATGAGGATTGATTATACTTTGATCTCAGTTCCGGTAAGACAAAAGGAATATTGCCTCATGATTCAAACTGGACGGTAAATTCACTTGAAAATTCAGGACGAATTGAACGAAATCAACAGAAAATATTATGTTAAGTAATATGAGTTTTATAAGGTGTTACCGTCATCAATAAGTGTTCTATTTCATAGAGATATTTTCCTGTTAGTTTTATGTTTACAGAAGCAACAGTTTTTTAGGATGATTTGTTATGAAAAAAAAGATGCCCATGCTTATTATTTATTACATTCATAAGTTCATCCGTGGTATTTTGGCCGCACATTCGAACTGGAGGAACAAAGTAACGGCCCGATCATTTTGCCTGCATAAGCAGTTTTCTCGATCGGGAAGTCGAAAGTAACCACTTGTGAGTATCTCGTGAATGCGGATGGAAGCTGTTGACAGAACTGTTGTTGGTTTGCTACAGAATCTGCTGCCGCGTGCTCTGATGACTTTGAGCTGCAGTGTTGAGGCATGGAATATTTAAGGCACGATGGATCAGGGCTCACTATGAATCAGGAGTGACAATGACGGTATTTAAGGCACGATGGAGCAGGGCTCACTATGGATCAGGAGTGACAATGACGGTATTTAAGGCACGATGGAGCAGGGCTCACTATGGAGCAGGAGTGACAATGACGGTTTATGAGAACACAGCTTCAGTTTTATGAAAAACAATTGATCCGGCCAACAGATAATGGATGCGGGCACATACCGTTATATACTATTTTTCATTAACATAGTATAAACTTAAAATATTGTTAGGAAGCAACCCAGTCTAACTAAAAAGAGGCACATATTTTTGTTCCATGTAGACTCAAAAAATTACGAGGTATGTATAAACTACATTTCAAAAATGCCACAACTTACCGACAACTCACCATCAAAATCCATACTCCGCTTAATGAATGCCTGTGCGTTCTTTTATATATCATATAACTGATTGCGAAATGAATACAAATTTAATACACGTGTTATTGTGACAATTATTATACCATTTATTTGATTTTGCGTATCAGAACTTTACTCAGACGGGCCTCCAATCCGTTCTCCCATCCTACCGGCTCAGACGAGCCTCTAGTCCGTCCCTCCCTTCCGCACCGGCTCAGACGAGCCTCTAGTCCGTCCCTCCCATCCGCACCGGCTCAGACGAGCCTCTAGTCCATCCCTCCCATCCGCACCGGCTCAGACGGGCCTCTAGTCCGTCCCTCCCATCCGCACCGGCTCAGACGAGCCTCTAGTCCGTCCCTCCCATCCGCACCGGCTCAGACGAGCCTCTAGTCCGTCCCTCTCATCCGCACCGGCTCAGACGAGCCTCTAGTCCGTCCCTCTCATCCGCACCAGCTCAGATGAGCCTCTAGTCCGACCCTACCATCCGCACCGGCTCAGACGACCCTCTAGTCCGTCCCTCCCATCCGCACCGGCTCGGACGGGCCTCTAGTCCGTCACTCCCATTTGTACCGACTCAGACGAGCCTGTAGTCCGTCCCTCCTATCCACACCGGCTCAGACGGACCTCTAGTCCGTCCCTCCCATCTGCACCAACTCAGACGGGCCTCCAATCCGTTCCTCCCATTCGCACCGACTCAGGCGAGCCCCCAGCCCATCTCTCTCACCATCACTCCTTTGCCGTCTCTCGGTCACTAATTCTCTCAGATCAGTGTGTATGATTGATGAACAGTTGATGACGGCACCATAGCCTGAGCGGAGGTGGTGCCCTACGCTTTGCTGGGCAGATGGGGGGCGGCCGCACCAACTGGGGGTATCGATTGCATACCCCCAGTTAGTGCAGGGGGTATCTCATGTTATTGAATGAAATTTGCTTGTACATAAATAACACCACAAGAAATAGTGTCCCCTTGTTAACATCCGGAGAAACTTACCACGAGTAAATCGCTCCCTCACATCAATTTGTGTTGGACATAGATACAGAGCATTGCCTTTCGGTATCATCGAGTTCCAATTTTAGATTTCCGAAGCATTCTGAAGCCCATTGCACGCGTCCCTATCGCGGCTCAACACGATCAAGATTTTAATCTAGGAAATGAAATATTTGTTTGAATTTTGTTGAAATGTCGACGTATTCTCGTCCACCGTGTCAAGGCAGTAAACATGTCCAGGTTTGATGGAAACAATCATTCAGAAAAATATATCCCTATAGGTTGGTGCTGGACGTAATAGCGACTGAAAGAAGAAGGTTGAGCATATTGTGCAGAGATCTGTCTGCCTCGGCTGATATGATGATTCTGAAATGATTTGGAACACACGGATTAAATGAAACACGTAAGATTTGTGATAAATGTGATGAATACAGAAGTATGGGGATTAGACGTAGGGGGAAACGAGGTATGGATAGTTGGATGGTATGGCTGAAAAATCAGTGTGGAGGAAGCAAGGGAGTGAAAAAGAAGTGTTGGCACGAGCTAAAATTATTGTGTTTAGAGTTTATGACACTCGTGTAACAGAAAACTATTTGAACTGTCAAAGAATTCAAACATCTTTGAATGAATTTGTGCATTGCTTTTACAACCTTTAAATGTTCACACATTTCTATCGTATAGATGTGCATAGCCTGGATGAATAAGTACCTGCAGGTTAAAGTTGATGATTCAGGCAACCGCCTTCGCGAAGTCCGCGTGTAGCGCGCGTCTCAAGGACAGCCTCTCGCCGGCTCGTTCTTGTCCTGCAGTTAATGAAAGATCATTAACTCATCGACAATTTCTCTACGAATCTTGTACATTTCATGATTTTTTAAATAAAAATTTGTAATGCATTGTCTTGAACAAACTACCAACATCTATGTCTTTCAATATTGTATGGGTAATTATTGTGTATTCATGTACATGTAACCTTCGAACCTCGCCAGTCTAAATGGATATGGTAAAAATCTTGATTTAAAAAAATATTGACCCGCATGAACATTTCAAAAAATATCAACTATACAACTATCATGTTTTGTGTTATTTCTGTCCTCGGCATGCTGAATTGATACTACAATGCTGTCAGCAAAACATCAATGCTATTGAATGTAATTCGATTGCTCTGTGCTGACAATAATTGTTCAACATGAGAGATGCAGCTACGGCATAACCAAGATCATGTTCTATCCTATGGGACTTTTCTTACAAACTATTTTCCACATTATTTGGTTGGAAATACCACTCATAAAATGATCGTAGAATTCAACAGATTTGAAATGTATACCTCCCTCAGAACTTGTCAAGTTCATGTAATACACGTGTTGAAATATTCTAAAGAGAACATCAAGCAGCGTTGAATTCTTATTGATCCTGCTATAAGCAATGTTTGGTGCACTTCGTGACTGAAGTTGGAATTTGAATAGGCTACGCAACATCGATAGTTCTGGTCCCCCGTTCTTCAGTTTTGTTACAACTAGTTTTTTACCTGAATTTATTACCTTTTTTTAACCTGCACCGCAAATGAGAAATCTGGTTATTGAAAGAACATGCGATAATTCGTTTGAGTCTAACCAAAGAGACTGAAGTTGAGTCATCATTACGCACGTACAGATGTAGCTGCTGTGTCAGTCATTCAACTACGGGAGACGTTACTCCCTTGCCAGTGTGAGATCTACAAATGTAGTTGTTTGTAATAGATCATGGTTCAACGTTCTACTAGGCAGAATACATTCATTGTAACATAGCATTTAAAATTCGAACACCTCTACAATAATTTTACCTCCGACGAATTTTTATTCACGTCGTATCACAAATATTCCTTCCACTTTGCGATACTTCGTCACATTTATGACTCCCTTATGCTGATTGTCCAAAGATAAGGTAATAGTTACATGTGTCAAAAGTTATCGATTTATACACTTGATTCTACACACAATCATATTAATCTACAAAGGCTAGTATCATATTGCTGAACAGTTTTACAAACGTTCACATCACAACGATTGTCATAACATCCACTCGCACACTTTATCAACCTCTTATGTACGCCTAACACGCTGTTTCACTCGTCAAAGTATCCCCTGTTCACCCTTTCCTTAATCTTCCGCCGTCCAGCAGCTTCTTTTGTGCTCACTCCCCAAGTGATGCCCAATCCAACAACTAAATATCCCAAGTTCTTCCTTCCTCCGACGCCTAGCAGGGTTGGAGGACGGAAGAACAGCTCGTCCATTCAACCCTCCGCGAATGCTGCCCCATCCTACAAAACATCCGCAGCTGCTTCATCCTCCGCCGCCAAGAAGTGTATCCTGCACACATTTCCCAGGAGCTGCATACACTCCACGAGAGCTACTTTATCCTGCAAAAATATTCAAGTTCCTCGTCGTCCCCGCCCAGCAGCGTACCCTGCACATACTCCCCGAAAGTTGTTCAATCAAACAAGTTCCCAGTTTCTCAGTACTCTGCCACCCAGCAGCGTCTCCTGCACACACTCCCCAAGTGCTACTCTATCCTTCAAAGCATCCCCTGTTCATCCGTTCTCCGCCACCCAGTAGCGTATCCTGCTCATACACCTCACAAGAGTCACTCTATCCTACATAGTATCCCCAGATCCTCTGTCTTCCACCGCCCAGCAGCGAATCCTGCATACACTCCCCGAGAGCCGCTCCATCCTACAATGTATCCCCAGATCCTTTGTCCTCCGCCGCCCAGCAGCGGATCCTCCACACACTCCCCGAGAGCTGCTCCATCCATCCCTGTTACGAGTCTGCGTTTTCACGCTTGGGTGTTCACTTGCAGTCGAGTGAGGCCTAATTGACTGTTTGATTGATGATCTGCAATTGATGTTCCGCTGCCGCCGCCGCCCAATTTCTCTGCAGCAGTTGGCACGCATCGACTCGGCGCTACCAGTAACGTAACATGGTACGGTACTGGTGCGGAACTGATGCAGCACTGAAACAACACTGGCGCAGCACTAGTGCGGCACTGGCGCATCTAGTGATGGTAGATCTACGGAACTTGGCCACCCGGATCTTTGTCAGCCAAGCACTGTGCCACAATCCTTATCAAGAACAGCACCCACGACTCTACGTCGAAGTAGCAACAAAGGTTGATTCATCGTTAGGTGAGCGACTATATGTGGTCACCATGTAAGCCATACATTTGTGTTTCAGCATGGAGGAGCCATCGACACTGACGGGTTCCAGAGATCTATCGTCGGATGTTGGGTGCCATGGTGTTGCACCGGTTTCAACAGCCATGAACTATTTCCAATACGACAGAGTAAATACTACCCTCAATGGAGATGCATGTTCACTCGTTATGTACCAAAGCGTCCTTGCATATATTGTGTTGATCTTCGCACTTTCTTTAGACTGAATTCTTGGTCTTTATTTATAGCTTATTTATTACCGGAATCATATAGTTTCAGTTTGGAAGCCTTTTGGTTTCGTTTTTCAGGCAGAAATGTTTTTATTCGTTACGCTCTGGCTTTGACATGACGTTCATGAGAATTCTGCTACAAAAAGCGCTAAATTCATCAGCTGGTTTACATTACGAATTTCTGTTTTAATCTGAATATGTTCATTATAATTGCTACCCATGCATGGCACCACATAACTTACTTTCTATTCAGTGTGTGTCGTCACACAGAGGTGTGACAACACACGAGGCCCGTTCCGGGGCCATCAAAAGCCTGGATCGTTGACCGTCTGTGACATTGACTGCAGTGTAAGAAAAAATAAGAGACTCTCTTTGAAAGGGCAACTAAAGAGAATACATTCATAATGGCATTTTTTTGTAATAGTATTCGTATGTTCGTGTCTGAAATATTTGACAGCATTGACAATAAAAAAGCATTTCAATTTAAATATTCCAGTATTATGGAATCACCATTGAAGGCGACCTCGTCAGGAACCTATTCTTTGTCGTCTTCACTATAAGCAGTCAAAATTGACGACATTACCTGGCATAATATGATACCTCGATTTTATACACGATAATATTTATTAAAAACAGCTGAGCTTATTTATACCAAAAATGAAATTCATTTCACATGAAAGGGCGGGCCAACATTTCGGCTGAGTCAGTGCAGCACACGCTGACCGTCGTATGGGTGCAAAACTGTACATTCGATGAACTTACAAAGCTTAGGGGGGTTGAACTGGAATACCACGCCTCTGTCGTGCTTAATATTTTTAATTGCATTTGTCACAGAAGAGTTACTAACTCAGGTCATATCACAGAATCAACAAAACTTTTTTGCAAACATTTTTTAACCTATGAGGCATATTGTTTTTATATGATATTTCTCAAAATTAAGAGCGGGAGGGGGAACCGCCATAATCAAGGACATATCTGTGTCTCGAAGGCGATGCAATTCGTATAAAAATGTCATAATCAAGGACATGTCGGTGTCTCGTAGGCGATGTTATTCGTATCAAAATGTCATTATCAAGGTAATATTTGTGTCTCATAGACGATGTTATTTGTCATATCGGTGTCTCATAGACGATGTCATCAAGTGATGAACTAGAGTGTCATCATCACACTCTTTTATAGACAGTTATATTAATGAGTGTGATTGTGAGATCGTAGGCGACCTCCTTAACGCCTTGTGGCCAAGTAGCCAGCTAGGAACATTATTCCACGTTGTGGGCCCATTTTACACATGGGTATGTCAGGCTGGAAGACGTCCCTGATATGTTGACTAACAGGTGGTTATGTACTTTTCCTCTCTAGTATTGTGTTTTGCTATGTACATATTCATGTAAGAGAGGGACATACCATCTATCCAGGCGCGCTTTTCACCAACCTAACTTCTAAATCTATGTCGCGCATCTCATCCCTACTGTTTCTGTCTCCAGGTATATTCGTTTGGTGCGTTAGTTGAATCTATGTCGCGCATCTCATCCCTACTGTTTCTGTCTCCAGGTATATTCGTTTGGTGCGTTAGTTGAATCTATGTGGCGCATCTCATCCCTACTGTTTCTGTCTCCAGGTATATTCGTTTGGTGCGTTAGTTGAATCTATGTCGCGCATCTCATCCCTACTGTTTCTGTCTCCAGGTATATTCGTTTGGTGCGTTAGTTGAATCTATGTCGCGCATCTCATCCCTACTGTTTCTGT
>SDVV010042116.1:0-10372 GCA_016164225.1 Gammarus roeselii | reverse complement strand
ATACCTATATATCTATAAATATTCATAAATATAAATGCTAGTACAGTCATTCTTATTTCTAGTCATATGTTGATGTAATTGACTGATTGATAATCGTTCCAATTATGAGTTCTGTCGAACCAATCACAACAACAGCATATCACGTGTCTGGCAGATAACAGCATCGATTTTATTTCGAAGTGTTGTCAGAGTTATGCATCTTCTAAGTCCAAAGTGTATTAATGTCCCGAGTCTTGTAACAGTATTACTACAAGTGACATCAATTTCAGATAGCATCCAAATTTTTTATTCGAATTTGATATTTTTGCGATAGAAAGCCGTGTTGAGAAATACATGAATTCAGGCTTACATAAGGTAATTCCGTTTCAGAAATTCCTTCATATAGTTCAATAACTGGTCAGAGGTGGGCAGAGAATCTCCGCAGAGACTAATAAAACCCTCTGGCGATAGACCTAATGCAATCTGTAATGGAAGGGTTATTATCACTGTTGGTAAACATTCGCTGGTGATCGGACTTGCAGTCGTACAACTACACTCGTGTCCAGAGTAACTCAAATACTGGCACTAGGGTCCGTAGACTTGTTTTGAACATCTTCAATCTGAAAGCTTTGTTGGTGTAGGTTTACACCCAGTAACGGTATGCAAAACTATATTACATTTTACTGCACCCGCCAATTTTTTCCCACACTAGGAGGTGTTCGGCACAAATATTATAGCAAAACAACTATTTCAAATAGTGTGGACAAGCTGCTGGAGTAATAATCATATTCATTTAGAAATTTTTGTCGCAACTTTGAAGGAGATATTGAAGATGGAACACAAATTTCATCTTTAATAAAAGGTTCGGTTTCCGTCTGCTCGGCAGTTTCAAGAGGTACTGTATATATTCATGGCTTGGCGCAGTATTTACTACATTCGTGGCTTGTTGGTTTGTTTATGCTGATGAAAGACAGTCAAGTATGCAACAGATTATCGGTAGAAACAAGCTCGGGTCATACAATATATTTTGATTATGGCATGATTACTATTAGTGTCTCCTTTTGATCGAACGGAGGTCCGTATTTTCTAAAAAACCTTCAAACACATACGAATAATTTTTTTTTCAATGATGACACGGGTTGAGAAATCTATTTCTACAAAAATAAAGAGAAGAGGAAGCTTGCTAACTTCCCTTGATTTACAGATTTTTAGCTACAAGCTATAATTGTCATTACGGTGCATTGATGTCGTCGTATCCCTCACTTGTTCTCTCATTAGACTGATGTGCTGAGGCGTTTCACTGGCGCACAGTTCTAGGAAACAATTCCACCACGTTTCCTAGAACTGTGCGCCAGTGAAACGCCTCAGCACATCAGTCTAATTAGAGAACAAGTGAGGATACGAAGACATCAGTGAACCGTAATGACAATTATAGTTTGTAGCTAAAAATCTGTAAATCAAGGGAAGTTAGCAAGCTTCCTCTTCTCTTTATTTTCGTAGAAATAGATTTCCCAACCCGTGTCATCATTGAAAAAAATATTATTCGTATGTGTTTGAAGGTTTTTTAAAAAATACGGACCTCCGTTCGATCAAAAGGAGACACTAATAGTAATCATGCCATAATCAAAATATATTGAATGGCCCGAGCTTGTTTCTGCCGATAATCTGTTGCATACTTGACTGTCTTTCCTCAGCATAAACAAACCAACAAGCCACGAATATAGTAGATACTGCGCCAAGCCACGAATATATACAGTACCTCTTGAAACTACCGAGCAGACAGAAACAGGACCTCTCAGTAAATCACTATTCTGCTATTGTGAGTTTGTTGACGGCAGTGTCCGATGATCTAGCGTGTATTTTTTTCAACGGTTTCCAAGATAGAGCAAAGGTTCGTACGCATCAATTAATTTAGATTCAAACAATGGATTTATTATCCAACAAATAGAATCGTATCCATATAATGAATTCGTACCCATGAACAAATAACAGATAAATTATCTTACTGCCTTTATGAAGTATCAATGTGTGAGTTTTCACCCACGGGAAGAAAATCGGCGAGTTCGAAGGCTGATTCAAGTCACCGGTTACACTGCAACGGATTAAATGTCGAAAAAACATTTATTAAATTAATATTTAAAGAAATTCAATAAATTTTTATGTTTCATCTAGAAGGAGTTGCAGTCAAACATTTGAACGGAAACTCGTGAGGGTCCAAATATTTCTCGATTCTGAGGCAGTCAAGGACAATTTCATTCATACTGATGAATATAGAAACACATGCTCCGCTATACCTGAGATGTATTTCCTTCCTATTGGATCACGTCTTATTCATTAGATGATCCCCTACGCCTACCTCGTGTCTGTCATCACTCCATCTCTCCTCTCTACTGTTCTGCAATCTGCAATTTTCTCTAGAAGCAGTCGTGCATAAACATAGACAATTTAATCAACCATATGCACAGTACCTTGCTCCAGTCATTAATTTTCTTCCTGCCGAGAGTAATGCATAGACGGGCAGGAAATTGAAGGGTGCCTCTCACTTGTCTGATGAAGCATAGCAGTTGCATGCCTATAGGGGAGTAAATTGCTCTGATCCTCTCAGAGTTGCGTATTATACACATGCAGAGTAGCGTGTTTATTTGCTATTAGAGTTACCTATAGAACGCATGCAGTGTAGCATACTCAGTTGCTGTCAGAGTGGCCTATTGAACGCATGCAGTGTAGCATACTCAGTTGCTGTCAGAGTGGCCTATTGAGCGCATGCAGTGTAGCATACTCAGTTGCTGTCAGAGTGGCCTATTGCGCGCATGCAGTGTAGCATACTCAGTTGCTGTCAGAGTGGCCTATTGCGCGTGTGCAGTGAAGCATACTCAGTTGCTGTCAGAGTGGCCTATTGAGCGCATGCAGTGAAGCATACTCAGTTGCTGTCAGAGTGGCCTATTGCACGTGTGCAGAGTGACTCAGCTGCTCAGAGTTGCATATTGAGCGCGTGAAATGTAGCGTGCTCATTTCTGAGGGGCAGATTGCGCTCTGCGTGGGTCTGTTGTCATTCAACAATAGAATGAGTGGCACGCGTTAAATTATTCAACAGTTTTACTAATTTAAGATGCAAAGCCACATTACGCCATTATCATCCCTCCTTGCTGGGAATGCAGCTTCTGGCAGGTTCAAAAGAATACAGATGACATGTTTTCGTCATTACGAGTATTTTCAGAAATCCATACACTATACAGAGAGTGAACCCTGTTTGTCGATTGCACCACTGGCAATTTAAAAATTGATATCAAAATAAGCTTCGTTCTCAAACCTTTCCTAATTCGTTCTCTCCTCAGAACAGCACTGATTATATGTGGATTGTTTTACATGATAATACAAATGCCTGCGGAGAATCTGATTGCAAATTATTTCTGGAAAGACATATTCTGAGTAGAGGGTTCCGTAATCTGCATATTTCGGTCTCAATATTTTCGAATCGGTCTCAATATTTTCAGTTGATTCGCCTTGAACACATCGCATGTCACTAAAACCGGCAGCTTCACATGGTTATGAAGAGGGAAACTCTCCAATATCTTAACAATCGTATAATAAAAGCCGAAAACACATACAATTGAGCTGGTGTTTGTATGATGACGCGTTCCATGAGACAGGAGAGTGAATTGGAAGGGAAGTCACCTTTAATTACTGAAGACCTGACAGAAATGAAAATATTTTGGATGCCAGCCGTAGGTGCTCTCAAACACTAGACTGGATCCTCCTGCGTTGCTCTCTGTCTCCTTGCATTGCTCCCAATCACCTTGCATTGCATGTCACCCTACATAGCTCTTAGTCACCCTGCATTGCTCCCAATGACTCTGTAGTACTTGCAGTCACCTTGCATTGCTTCCAATCACCTTGCATTGCCAGACACCCTACATTTTTCTAAGTCACCCTGCATTCCTCTCAGTCCCCCTCAATGCCCTCAGTCACCCTGCATTCCTCTCAGTCCCCCTCAATGCCCTCAGTCACCCTGCATTCCTCTCAGTCCCCCTCAATGCCCTCAGTCACCCTACATTACTCTCAGTCACTCTGCAATGCCCTCAGTCTCTCTGCATTACTCTCAGTCCCTCTGCAATGCCCTCAGTCTCTCTGCATCACTCTCAGTCCCTCTGCAATGCCCTCAGTCACCCTACATTACTCTCAGTCACTCTGCAATGCCCTCAGTCTCTCTGCATCACTCTCAGTCCCTCTGCAATGCCCTCAGTCACCCTGCATTCCTCTCAGTCACCCTGCATTACTCTCAGTCACGCTGCAATGCCCTCAGTCTCCCTGCATTACTCTCAGTCACTCTGCAATAACCTCAGTCACCCTGCATTACTCTCGGTCACTGTGCAATGCCCTCAGTCACCCTGCATTCCTCTCAGTCACCCTGCATTACTCTCAGTCACTCTGCAATGATCTCAGTCACCCAGCTTTACTTTCATTTTCTCTGCAATGCCTTCAGTCATTCTGCATTCCTCTCAGTCACCCTGAATTACTCTCAGTCACCCTGCATTACTCTCAGTCACTCTGAATTACTCTCAGTCACCCTGAATTACTCTCAGTCACCCTGCATTACTCTCAGTCACTCTGCAATACACTCAGTCACCCTGCAATACACTCAGTCACCCTGCATTCCTCTCAGTCTCCCTGAATTACTCACAGACACCCTGCATTACTCTCAGTCACTCTGCAATACACTCAGTCACCATGCATTCTTCTCAGTCACCCTGAATTACTCACAGTCACCCTGCATTACTCTCAGTCACTCTGCAATACACTCAGTCATTATGTATTCTTCTCAGTCACCCTGCATTACTCTCAGTCACGCTGCAATGCCCTCATTCATCCTGCATTACTCTCAGTCACCCCGCATTACTCTCAGTCACTCTGCAATGCCCTCAGTCACCCTGCATTACTCTCAGTCACCCTGCATTACTCTCAGTTACTCTACATTACTCTCAGTCACTCTGCAATGACCTTCAGTCACCCTGCATAACTCTCAGTCACTCTGCAATGCCCTCAGTCACCCTGCATAACTCTCAGTCACTCTGCAATGCCCTCAGTCACCTTGCATTACTCTCAGTCACTCTGCAATCACCTCAGTCACCCTGCATAACTCTCAGTCACTCTGCAATGCCCTCAGTCACCTTGCATTACTCTCAGTCATTCTGCAATGCCCTCAGTCACCGTGCGTGTTTCCCCATCTCCCCCCATGACAGGAGGCACCAGAGCCCACCGGTTATTTCATGTGCAATTGACTACTGGCAGGCTTTTCATCTGCAAATGAAGGGAGCCGCAGCAGAACTAATAATAGGGGCTCGTGGGGGTCAGGAGAGTGGGAGACAGGGGAGGCGTGGAGGTAGAGTTGGAGGGAATGTTGGTGGGTAAAGAAGGTTGGGGGTTGATTAACGGCCCTGGATCTGGGATGAGGGTCTGGTGTGGAGGTGATAGACAGGTGGCAGGTGAGGACTGGATCTGGGATGAGGGTCTGGTGTGGAGGTGATAGACAGGTGGCAGGGGAGGTGATAGACAGGTGGCAGGTGAGGATGGCTTCTGATGCACAGATCGAAAAAAAAGAGGGAATGAGCGTGGCGCATGACAGATGGGCTTGACCAAATGCAGCATTTGAGGAATGGCTTTTGAGGGGGGGGATTTTGGGTACAGCTCTCAGTGTGTAATATTGTTGCAGAACCTTTAGGGCGTGTAGCATTTGTTTAGCCTTCAAAATGTGCCTTCGCTCTTGCGTGTCACGGTCCACATGCACTGGCCAATAAGGAAAGGATCAGCAGTAATTGGAACTCTTCATAAGTATTAATTATATTTCTATGAATCATGACTTCGCCACACTAAAGTTGTGGGTGGCGAACAATATATCATCGCCATCGGTGTTTTGGTTATTTACTGGCGATTGTTTCTTCAATGAGAGTCTTCAAGTTATAGTTTGTAATTTATGAGGAGAGATACGATCAATCATGACATTGATCGAAGTAGAAGGAGATGTTGAGGATACTAGAGGACAGAGTCAATTCACGTGTTCTGAGGTGGACCAGACCCATGGTAAGGATATGATGGTGGGAGATTGGGGCAAGGGGTGACGAAGGCGGAGGTAAATGGACGTAGGACAAATGGAAGACCAAAGTTTGGGTGGATGGATGGCGTGGAACAATCATCAAAGAAAAGAACCATCAGTGTTGAGGTAGCGAGAGAGTTAGCAGTGTCTACTCTGATTGGAGAATGATTGTGATTGAGTGAGTTTAGGCATCGCCCTTATGATCTCTTCCTCCCTTCCGCTATCGCGTTGGGAAACGGGATGGATGTGGGCAGGAAGGGCTCTGAAATTATGTCGTAGCAGGGGTGAGCCAGTGATATCTGTCGAGCCCAGTCACCAACACTGAGCTCGCCCCTGAAACAATATGTATGTTGTGATCTCCTGGTTGAAGCCATTAGCGACTAATGGCCAAGTTTTGGTATACGGACGAGTGCATGAGTGGAGGGTGAGTATAGCCTTGCCGTCGGCCACCTCAATTCTGTTATTTTTCTCTTGTTCGCGATCATTGATTCATTTCTCTTGTTCAAGATGGCGTAACCTTATACTATGATGGAATATAAATTCTTTTTGTGTTGTACTATAACCCCACTTTGCGTGACACAGTTTACTTAGCATTTAACTTTTAACATCAATTGATTATTAAGGTTCCGAAATTTATTTGTGGTTTTTACATTCATTTTGCGGTACAATTGCATTCCAACGACAACTAGACGTACTACATATATTCATGTTTTTTAAATCCACACATTCATCTACACCATATATCAACCAATACTCATCACAAAGTCTAGAGGTAAACATCAAGGGGCGGAGCGTGCCATCGACGGGCATCGTGGAGCTATGCTATTGGCCGAGATTCTGAGATGCCGTGAGGGCCAAGCGAAGGTGGGAACCGCACACCCAATCAGATTTGTGCCCTTGAAGGGACGTGTCAGAGAAGATAAATAAATTAGGCTCAATAAGGGTTAGATATACTGATGCAGAGCAGTACGGTGTGAACGAAGAACCGACGGTGGTGTTCTCCTTTCAGAAAGGAAAGAGCAGTACGGTGTGAACGACGAACCGACGGTGGCTACAACAAAGACTATCACCTCTTTTATACCTATTAATGTCCTGCACTATTCCTATTCTACGAATTCTTTAGTTTTGTGTTATCACGATTTCAAGCCGGCGGGGGACTGTGTGGTCGTCGTCAGGTAGAGAAGGATTGCAGCTTCGACATATGGAGTCACGAGATGCGGGAAAGTCAACCGTCGCTACAACCAAAATAACATCGGATATCTCATCTAAAATTAGCAAATATAACTTTGTCAAGTTATTGGTACAGTCAATCAACCTCCCTAAACAAAGATGACAGTCAATCAACCTCCCTAAACAAAGATGACAGTCAATCAACCTCCCTAAACAAAGATGACAGTCAATCAACCTCCTTAAACAAAGATGACAGTCAATCAACCTCCCTAAACAAAGATGACAGTCAATCAACCTCCTTAAACAAAGATGACAGTCAATCAACCTCCTTAAACAAGGATGACAGTCAATCAACCTCCCTAAACAAAGATGACAGTCAATCAACCTCCTTACCCTTACTAGGCTGTACGATTTTGCCACTCTATCGAATCATTGATCAACTGTAATGTAACCGTGAAAGTCAATGGACTGGCCATTGTCTATGTATGTATACAACCCTGTCTCCCTTCCCTAATCACCCTTCGATCCATTATTATCCAATTCCTATAAATTCATTTACAATGATGATCTAACCTTGCAGCTTGATGACGAAACCTTATACCTTGATGACGCCAAGAAAAATTCCCAGATGACGTTACCTTATATCATGATGAAGTAACCTTATTCCTTGATGACGTTACTTTATTCCCTGATGACATTCCTTTATACCCTGATGACGTAACCTTCTATCCTGGTGACGTATCCATGAGCCCAGATGACGTAACCTTATATCCTGATGACGTAGCCTTATCCTTTATTGACGTTACCTGTCACCCTGACGACGTCACCTTTCTACCCTAATGACGTAACCTTATACCCTGATGACGTAGCCAATTCTGATGTTACAAATTCTCTTCCGATATAGCAGACAGTATTTGAAGATGTATCTAGATACAGTGAAATACACGACACACCGTTGTGCTTGAATTGTTGTCAAGAGAACAAGGAATCAAAATTACTTAAGTGAAATCCGCTCTAATATGTTGCTTACGTTTGAAATACTACTTAAGTAACTGTCACGTGTGAACTATGTGGTACAATTCGTCATCAGAGACGCTCTGTGTTAGCGTCAGCTGGATTTACCTCAATTTATTTATGATTTATTATATTTTTTTATGATTTACCCTGGTTTCTTGATGATTTACACTATTTTCTTTAGGATATCTTCTTCAATCATGGAAAGTACGCGGGTTAAGTAACACGAATCGTGTCTCGGGGATTCAGGCTACATCTGTTTGGGGGAGATTTAATTAATTGCATTAATTTAACGTGAAAACTACACGAAATTTAACTAAATTCAACTCAATTCAACTTACGCATTTAATGCCCTAAAAAAACACGAAGGATTCCATTCGATCGTCCTAGGTACAACTAATGTCGTTAAATACACTTGAACACTACAAGAGATTCAACTAAATTCCACTAGATTAAACTAATTGCATTATTTTAACCTAAAAATTATCAGGGTTTCAACTAAATTCTCCTAGATTCCACTAAATTTACCTACTTGCATCTATAGACTTGAACACTGCAAGGGATGCAACTAGATTCAAGTAGATTAAACGAATTGCATCGAATGAACTTGAACGCTAGAAGGGATGAAACTGAATTCAACTGGATTCAACAAATTGTTCTTTTTAAACTTGAACAATACAACAGGAATTATCAAGCCTTATCATGTTATCGATGCTTTCACTCTGGTAGTATGTCCTTCACTCTGGTAGTATATCCTTCACTCAGGTTGTATATCCTTCACTCTGGTAGTATGTCCTTCACTCTGGTAGTATATCCTTCACTCTGGTAGTATAACCTTCACTCTGGTAGTATATCCTACACTCTGGTAGTATGTTTCACTCTGGTAGTGTGTCCTTCACTCTGGCAGTATATCCTTCACTCTGGTAGTATGTCCTTCACTTTGGTAGTATGTCCTTCACTCTGGTAGGATAACCTTCACTCTGGTAGTATGTCCTTCACTCTGGTAGGATATCCTTTACCCTGGTAGTATGTCCTTCACTCTGGTATTATGTCCTTCACTCTGGTAGTATGCCCTTCACTCTGGTAGTATGTCCTTCACTCTGGTAGTATGTCCTTCACTCTGGTAGTATGTCCTGCACTCTGGTAGTATGTCCTTCACTCTGGTAGGATATCCTTCACTCTGGTAGTATGTCCTTCACTCTGGTAGTATGTCCTTTACTCTGGTAGTATGTCCTTCACTCTGGTAGTATATCCTTCACTCTGGTAGTATGTCCTTCACTCTGGTAGTATCTCCTTCACTCTGGTAGGATATCCTTCACCCTGGTATTATGTCCTTCACTCTGGTAGGATATCCTTCACTCTGGTAGCATGTCCTTCACTCTGGTAGTATGTCCTTCACTCTGGTAGTATATCCTTCACTTTGGTAGTATGTCCTGCACTCTGGCAGTATATCCTTCACTCTGGTAGTATTTCCTTCACTCTGGTAGTATGTCCTCCACTCTGGTAGTATATCCTTCACGCTAGTAGTGTGTCTTTCACTCTGGTTGTATGTCCCTCACTCTGGTAGTATGTCCTTCACTCTGGTAGTATGTCCTTCACTCTGGCAGTATTTCCTTCACTCTGGTAGTATGTCCTTCACTCTGGTAGTATGTCCTTCACTCTGGTAGTATGTCCTTCACTATGGTATTATGCCCTTCACTCTGGTAGTATGCCCTTCACTCTGGTAGTATGTCCTTCACTCTGGTAGTATGTCCTTCACTCTGGTAGTATATCCTTCACTCTGGTAGTATGTCCTTCACTCGGGTAGTATAACCTTCACTCTGGTAGGATATCCTTCACCCTGGTTGTATGTCCTTCACTCTGGTAGGATATCCTTCACTCTGGTAGTATGTCCTTCACTCTGGTAGTATGTCCTTCACTCTGGTAGTATTTCCTTCACTCTGGTAGTATGTCCTTCACTCTGGTAGTATGTCCTTCACTCTGGTAGGATATCCTTCACTCTGGTAGTGTGTCCTTCACTCTGGTAGAATGTCCTTCACTCTGGTAGTGTATCCTTCACTATAGTAGTGTGTCCTTCATTCTGGTAGTATATCCTCCACTCTGGTAGTATGTCCTTCA
>SDVV010042115.1:0-10372 GCA_016164225.1 Gammarus roeselii | reverse complement strand
GAAAAAAAAAAAGAAAAAAAAAAAAAAAAAAAAAAAAAGTATAAGTAAAAAATATATATATATATATATATATTGGGGAAAGTTGTCAAGAGAAGACGAGCGATAAGTTGAAAGCATAACCAGGAAGGGGTAGAGACGGAGAGATAGTGAAGAGTGAAGAGTAAAAGGGTCTGAAAGGAAAATAGGGTGTTCCCCCCCCCTCCGGTTGGATCGTGACCCTGTGCGATCCGTGAACCAGTAGCATTAGGGGGGGGGGGTCATCATGGTGGATGGGTTCATTGAGGGAGCAACTTTGTTCGCACCGTCATCTACAAGCGTTATGAGGAAGCGGGTAGGAAATGATGCTGATCTTCTCTCCTGGGTAGGAGGGTCAGCCTGGAGGACCAAATCACGGCCGCAGCTCGGTTTGGTATTGCAGGATCTCCCTCTCAATCTTGTCCTGGGGGCAGTCTCCGTGTCCTGTAGTGTGGCCGTTTACTTTGCAGTAAAAGCAGTGAGATTCTTCGGATGGGCACGACAAGGGATGGTCCGGTTTATCGTGGTTGTCTTGGGAGCAGTGTGAGCATCTTTGCTTACAGTGACAATCTCTGCTCGTGTGTCCGTATTTCTGGCGTTTATATCATCGCATCGGACTTTTTTCGAAGGGCGTAACCTTGGTTTTGGCGTCAAAGAAAGGTATGTCTATGTGCTTAAGCAGAAGGGCCGTGGTGTTAATTCATTTTGGTTTGATTTATGGTGTGATTTTCGCTTCAACTATACATTCCTCGTATTGGACGAGTGCGGTGATGAACTCGTCTGCTTCTTCATTCGGGAGACCATCAATGTAAATCATGTCTGACCTCATGGAAAAAGTTGGGTGTGGTATGATTTTGCAAGGCTTTTCGCATATCCTGTTTTTGGAGAGTATAGTGTCACTTAGAAGTTTTGTGTCTACTTTAATGGTGAAGCTATCGTCACCGCTGGCGGTGATGTTGAGAATTGAACAACCTGTCATGGAGCCCAGTTCTTCTCGTAGTTTATATGGGCAAATATCAGGGGAGGCCCATCATTTTGCTCATCTTGCCTAGGACATTCTGCATTCCGATTATATTCGCATCCAGCATCGAGAAGCGTTCATTTGTGTCATAGAGTACGACCTGAGTCAGGTCTCCTGTCGATGAGGAACTTATGAGGGGTTCGTCGTTCTTTTTCGCAGACAGGTTTGAGTGTGGCGCTCTGGAGGGACCATCAGCCCTTCTCCGATAGGGCATGGTCTTGCCCATTATTTGATCCCCGGCTTCTACCCGGGGTTCTGGGTACTAAAGGTGGGGCCTTCTTTGCATTTATTTATATTGTATATACGAATATATACACTAACTTAATCCCTAAATTTACTCTTAAAATTAATATCACATCTAAATTTTTTGTGGAGTTTTTTGGTGTTTTTTAACCTTTTTTAACAATTTTTTCCTTCAATTTTAATCGGTTACATTTATTTCTATTGCATCTACGAATATTTACACTAACTCATTCCTTAAGTTTACTCTTAAATCTCAATTTTTTTGTGAAGATTTTTGTTCTCAATACCTTTTTTTTTAACCAATTTTTTGCTTTCAATTGGTTGTGATTCTAATCTTCAAACCCCGGTGTCTGTGGGGGGCTCACCTCTTTGTGCACCAAGCGAGGGGATTTAGCTACAAACTGAAATAGGGGGTGGGGGAACGGTGGAGGGATATTTTAAATCAAAACATATTTACACAAAAAGACAAATGATATTTGGTGGTCAACGAGGACACCGCGGGAAGGGGGGTGAGCCTGGGATACCCCCAGGGGGTATCCCTCTGAGGTGCTTTATTGCTCTTGCTCTGAAGAAATGATGTTCGCTCTCTTCAATTCAGTTGAAAGCTTTAACCTTTACGAGACGATATTCGGTCTCGGAGCGATATTCGGCTTTGAGTGGTGACCGGCTCTTATTTTGATACAGCAAAAAAAAATAAGCTTCTATACCCTGGAAACTTGCAAGCTTTGGAGCTTAGACGCGAAGAACAGTATGGGATGGTGTTTTCGAACTCAATTGTCACTCATTGGTTACGATACTGCCTCTGCGCAAAGCTTCCCGCAGGGGGAGCCGGGGTTGTGCAACAACAACAACTTGGTTTCCCGCACTCCAACCGAGGTTTAGATTTGAAGCATCTTATGTCCGCTTGTCCACATGTCGCTTCATTAGGATGTTACGAGGGAATTGACCATAGGAGAACAAATCTCGGTAGTGTATGGTGATGAATGTTTCATGATGGGTAGAAGACAGTTTAGCAAGAGAATCTGATATCTCTTTTCCCCTTAATCCCACGACACCCGGGATCCAGCAGAATTCGACCGCTTACCCTGTCTAGGGCATTGTAATGAAGTTATGTTTTTATTTTAAGTAGAGTGGGGAGTGCATGATGCTGAGTTTCGAGCTGAATGAAGGCACTCAAACTGGCTGAGAACACGACGACACGAACACGATCTCCTGTTTTTGTATTTGAGATGACTAAATTGACTGCGTATAACTCTGACCGCCGATTGCACACAGCAACAGCTCCCACTCCGTCTGCGGTTTTGTAGCCGTCAGTGCATATGAGGAGCCACAATTAATTTTATGTATCATCGCGTCCCTAATACTTCTGGTTAGGTTGCCTAACTCTCTATGTTTTAATTCCGTACTGCCCCTATCTGCCTAACCACGCTGAAAGCTATTCCACAGTAGTGTATTCATTTCACAAATCGCTGCTTGTCGTCTGTATCGTGCAGTAGCGCTTCCACTCCATGAGCGGCCCCGGCCCTCGTTATTGTACTGTATCCTCGGTCGTGGTCTGTTTTAGCTACTATGGAATCAGTTTGATGGACAGCATAGTGACTTTAATAACCGCTTATGAACATTTTTAGCTTCTTCTATTAATTATGATTGTTTGGGCGAGGGTTTATCAACCACAATTGTGTTTCTTCAATTCGGAAGTGGTTTTTGCGAACGCCCACTTTAATCATTGACGAAACCATCACTGGAACAATGCGACAATAGGGAAATGGGTTTGAAACTACTATATGACAATAGGGATTATTGCTGATCATGAGAAGGTATTGTAGTTTCTAATGCACTGGCGACATTATAACAAACAGTCCTGAGAAGTTCTCCTGCTCACCTGAAGAGGAACGTCAGGTTCTAAGTCGAATTTAGGAACTTTATTATCCCAGGGCACGAAACTCTGCGACTCCTTGTCTATGTAGTAATCGAACACGGTGCCTGTAGGGGGAAACTTGATGCTCTTGAACTCTTGTTGCCACCATTTGCTAAACTCCACTCGGTAGTCGATACTCTGTGGAGTAGCCAGAGTAGAGAGACACAATCAGATCTTCAAACGTGCGTTGAAACTCAACCAAAATATTAATAAATCACATGCCCAATAGAACTCAAAGTTAAAAACAAAATTGTTCGCGCAAAACAAAGTAGAAATTTGAAGGGGCGGTCCCGGTCAAATTAAACAATCCGTACTCAAAAACGGGCAAGGAAATCATTCGGTATTTAAAAATGAGAGCTATCTCCCTAAATTACATATTACCAAGACATAAGCTCTCAATAATTGTGGACAGAACAGCGTGTCTCTTCTTTTTTGTATGCACTTTTCGTCAGTGCGCGTAAGATCTTGACCGTCGTTTGAACAATCTTAAACTAAGCTTCTAAAAACGATTGAATCATAAAAAACTAAATTGCATTACATACACACAAACATTGACACCTAGCCACATCTCTCAAGAAGAGGGCGAGCAACGGCAAGGCACTCCTCACACTCCCCTCCACACACATACATACTCACAAGCCGAATTGGAGCCCCCTTGCACAAAAGGGTCCGGCAAGGAGTCTGTACACTCGCTTCGCCTCAAGATCATCAACCCCAAAATTAGTGTCAGCAACAGGGCTCGACTGTTCAACTGGTTTACCTCCGCCGCACTTTACATTCTAGGTCCTCCCTGCCCCCGGCCGTCCCGCTTCTCAACCAGATACCCAAAGACAGAAAAGATCTTCAGGGCGTGTCAGACGCAACCATTCACAATCATTCGATCACCACGTACGCCTATTTCTTGCAATTTCTCTCGCTTCCATCAACATTTATGTCTTTCCTGTAAATGCTTACTCGCTATCAATCAACAAATACCTAGGTCTACTTCAAAGCCGACGCGCTCACTCTGCTTTCATCATCCTTTTCACCCATCTCCATCTGTCCGGCTACTTTTTCCCCACTCCGTTCTCATTAGTATATAGTCAATAGTGATGGTAACCATCTGCAGTACTTCGGCCAAACCTTTCGATTATCGAATCAACTGAAGGCTAACATTTTCAACGTGTTCAGTGTTAGTTGTTGCTTTAATGATGTCTAAATCCAAGCTCGACATGATAATACTTGGCACTAACAGCCGAAAGTTAGTGACTGATATCACATGAAAATCATTGCAGAAACTGCCAATGAATATAGTTATACCACCTCAACACGAATAGAAATATCGCTACCTAATAAATCTATAGATGATTGATATGATAAAGCATTTCTAGTCAACATATTCCATGATCAGGTCATAGGTTGATTTAGTGAATGAGAGCTAATGACGTTTCTGCTATATAGTTTAAGGTAACCGATATTAATAACTGTTAATAGGTTACCTAGCGTTAATAATAATGACAAGTAACAACGATCTTATTTGAACTAATGATGTTTTTGCGACGCAGCTTTAAGCAACCTGTTTTAATTACATAGACCACAATGATTTTGATTACACTAAATATTAATCACATCAAATAATTGGTTACGGAAGCATTTTCTATGTGTAATACTTTCACAACCTACTCATCCTGCTGAAGCTGAGCTCACCCCGTCCTGGAACATCACTTTCACAACCCACTGAGCATCCTCATAATTTGTCCTGCTGAAGCCGAGCTCTTTCATCCTAATACATCGCTTTCACAACCCACTGAGCATTCTCATAACTAGTCCTGCTGAAGCTGAATCACTCCGTTCTGGTATATTGCTTTCAGAACCAACTGAGCTATCATTATAACTAGTCCTGTTGAAGCGGAGCTCACCCCGTCCTGGTACATCGCTGATCCGAAAGCCCACACTGCGGCAAATACGAAGTACAGTTCGTAGAGATCCTTGGGGGATTCTGGCGGTACAGTCTCTGGTGTGAGGACACAGTCCAACAGGTGGCAGAGTGTGGCCAGCTGCGAAAACTCCGTGACGGGTGTGATGCGCTTGAAGCGACCCCTCAGAGCCTCCAAGCAGGTGGGTACGTACTTGTCAAACAGCACCAGCAGGTGGGCTTTCTCGGAGCCGAGCTCTCGACGCTCAATCCAGCTGGTGACGTACCTAATCGAATACAGTTCAGTAAGCATCGCATAACTAAAGGAAGATATCATAAATAATATTTCTGTAATTACAAACTTAAATTACCATTCATTACACACTTTCATAATCAATATGACACGCAAACAGTGGCGTGGGCGCCCCTCACCCTCTCCCTTTGAGCTCTAAAAATGTGAAGGAATGCACAGAGAAAGTCTGCATGTTGGGTCGATTTTGTAATAGTCCCTTAATGAATAACGAAAAAATGTACCCCACCCCCTTCACACCCGTGTGACATTTTTGCCAACTACGTGCCTGCAAGCTACTGAATAGCATTGGGGACTAACAGTGATAAATACCTGCAATACAAAAAAAATCAAATTGACAAAAATGATCGAATTCTCAAGTAAATAGGATACAAATTTGTGTTAGTGAAAGCCTAAGTTTATAGAGGGAGCCGCTAGTCAATGTTTGAGTGGGGCGTTTAGATGACTGGTAGAAAGTCTGATTGCTCAACTAAAACAGATCAGGGTTAAAAATAAGAGAAACAGCAGATGATATTGATGAGTAGCCAAGATTAACAGCGGGCCTACTGACAGACGTTATTGCCGAGGGCAAAGTGTTGCATGCTGCTGAGTTCACGCAACAAAGCATAACAAGGTTGGCCGGGAGATATGAACAGTCATGCTAAATGATAGACAATAAGCTATAGGATTAAAGAAAACGTCGGATGTTCAGTTTTATCGGTTTAAAAAAAATTCTGAGAGTAGATTTTATTTTATTTAAAAATTGTAACAGACAAGATTTGACAAAAGATTAGAGTGCCAAGGCTAAGATTGGGCAATAGTATAATAATGCACTTCGGCACCATGATACTAGCCGCGCCCTTTCAATGCTGACCTGATGATTCAATTGCATTCTATTATCATAACATTATTTATTTAGTCGCCTAATTCCACGTGAAATGCAGCCAACAGGACAATCGCCTTGATTTCGCTCTGCAACTCAGAAGCGCGTAGTAGTTGCCCAAAGAATTAAGTGTTTGTACCGTTCGTTTTCGGAATGAGGATATTTTCAATACATTCGCATTAGTTAAGATACACTAGGAAATGATTTTCGCCTTTGAAATAGCGGAAGAAGACACCAAGACAAAAAAATTTAGCTCGGTTTTGACGTTTATCTGCGACCCAAACATGTTGAAATCCAGTTGGAATGAAATAGTATCCCGGACTGACTCAAGTCTCATTGCGGTCCGCAAAGAACTAAATCTTCGCTATCACTCGTTGTCAGCAAAGATTAACCTTGCATTACATCTAGGTTGTGAAGATTAACTTGTATTACATCTAATGTAGCGCCGACTAACTTGCATTACATCGAATGAAGTTCCAATAAGCTTGCATTCAATCTATGGCAACGCCAATCATGAAATCATTATGAAGACTTTCAAATTCAAGATTGATGTATAATTTAAAACTGTTTAGTAGGGTGCTCTATATAATTATAACAAAACTGAGGAAATTAACCCGTCTGCCTCTGTTTGTGGTCACTACATTGCACTAAAAAGCCTTGACTCTCTAATCAATCATCTGTTTATGTTCTCCGCTACAGCGTCAACTCACGGGTTCCAACCGAGATCGAACTGGTTGAGGTATATGATACCAGCTCGCGACACGGTAGCGGGTGTGGCGGTGCGGAGACTGCTGATCTCGAACAGTAGCCTCATTTGCGGGGTAAGGGAGATACGCTCGTTGCTTGCCAGCGTCAGCACCTGCTCGAAAAGGTGGTTACATTTCAGAAGTCATTTTAATGTTCTTGGTCCCAGCACGTGGAAATCTATTGTTAATAGACTTGTTTCGACCGCTTTGTCGTGCACTGCCATCAACGACCACTGGAGCTGAGTCAGCAACATTGTTAATAGACAGGTTTCGACCGCTCCGTCGTGCAATGCCATCAACGACCACTGGAGCTGAGTGAGCAACAACATTGTTAATAGACTTGTTTCGACCGCTCCGTCATGCACTGCCATCAACGACCACTGGAGCTGAGTCAGCAACAACATTGTTAATAGACTTGTTTCGACCGCTCCGTCCTGCACTGCCATCGACGACCACTGGAGCCGAGTCACCAACATTGTTAATAAAAATCTAAAAACTTACTTCGGCGATTGTTGTCTTTGTACATACAATATTATCTCAATTAAAATACTTGATATTGAAAGGGTTCATGAAATGTTAATGACCACTCAACGAGACACGAAACATTTATGTGTTTCCATTAAAACGCATTATAATTGTCCGCCATTTACATTAGAATATCATCTGCCTATCAGTTTCATAAGCGCACTGCACCTTGTTGTCGTCCATGAGCGTGTTGAGCGACTCTATCCACATGGGGTCAATGTCGCCGTCCAGTACGATCCAGCGAGGACCGTCCCCGGTGGCGTTCACCTGCTCCCTCATGATGTTCGAGAAGAGACCTGAAGTTGGAACATTCGTCTACATGTGTCTGACAGTTGGATTACAGCTCAGATCCATATCCTTCAGACTTTTCCAAGGTTAAAATAAATTTCCAAGGCTAAAATTAATTAATCGACATGTGTGCGTAAGTTTTTATTTGCAAATTGTGCCGCTTCGTGGGAAATTGTTAAATTGTTTGTATACGTGACGCGTTTAAGTGAACGCTGCTGCACCGTTATTGTAACCGGTTCAGAGTGGCACTTGATGGGGACTGCTCACACATTTCTACTCGTCGGAATAGATAAAAAAAATCCATACTCTTTTTACGAGTCATTTTGTGTCGATCACGAAGAATAATTACTCTAACATTGATTAGTAGGAAGTGTCCAGGATAGCTCAAATATTTTGAACAGCTGTAGGAGTTGTACGATTCAAATAAAAGAGATTTCCATTTAAATGCCGATTAGACTTCAATATATTTGTCGATCGGAATACCTCTTTTTAGCAACAAAACACACAACCTCGGCATTGCTGGAGAAGAACAATGCACTATCAGTACTTCTGTAAGGGAAAGACAATATGCTTTGTTCTCGAGCATTGTCGTACAACGCATCAAAAAACAGGTTGGTCTATCGTATTCTACTCTCAATACTAAACTCCACAAATGGTAAACCTAAAACATTTCCTCGCAGTTCAAGCAAGTGTGTGTTAACCGCCGACGCCGAATGTGGATTACTCTGAGTGCATTTGTCCGTCTTTCTCTCTTTTTATAACAACCATATTTGCTCTATATTTAGAATACTAGCATTAATTTGTTATATACTGTGTTCGAATAATGAGGGTTATACTGTACAATAAGACAACAAGATCCCAATTACAATTTTTACCTTCACTGACTCACTATTGATTGCGGCTAGTCAGCCGAAGACGTAAACGACGGTAGCCGAGGATAATCCACATTGACGTCTACTTAACATGGCTGCGGTAAGATCGTGGATAATCTCTCAGTCGTTCAATAAGAATATGTGTAGATAAAATCTATATCAAGATTGACCAACAATCAGAGGCCTTTCTAACAATTTGAATGTGAATAATTAGATTTCTTATTACAATTCAGTAATTAGTGCAATGTCATTCGCTTTTTCATTCGTCTAATTATACATCATATATCTCCTTGAACCAAATCATAATAATAGTATTGTATATCTTTTTTAATAAAACGATACTTTTCACATCTTGTAACACAATATTTACTCATAATAAAGATGAATATGTAAGCGACTTGAGTGAGCATCGTCACCTCCCCTGATCTAGAGCTCACGAAGGCTGCTCTAGACTCACCGTCCTTCCACTCCCTGGTGGCAGGATTGATCACCCCGAATAGTTCATCCGTGGTGACCGCCTTTGGGTTGAGGTCGCTGACTATGGGCTTGTCTCCCCTGTTGAGGAGGGTCCGAAGCAGGCAGCGCCACACCTGCGTCTTTCCGGTGCCAGCGTTGCCGACGATGAACACGCTGTGACGCACCTCTAGCAGCTGGTGCAACTGCACAACCTGCATGCGAAAAAAACTGCAAACAATGCCATCTTCAGCAGGCGGTCATTGTAGCTCGTTGCTCTAAGGCTGTATTGGTATTGTCCGAACTCTCCTAGCCGTCAGTTGTTATTAGTTGGTGGAGAAGCTCATTTGCATCACGTTGATATTAGCAGTAGTGTATCTGATCACAGTAACATCCCCAGCATTCGCGTATTTTTGGGGAAACATTAACAATAATGACCTTTAACTCACTTTGTCTTCAATTATTTATTTTTCTCGAGATATTTTCATGACACTATCATGGCTTCAGGTTCGGGTCTTCAACAGAATTGATCACCGAGTTTTCATCTTCTTTATCTCCTTTAGCAGAAGTGTGTTCTTCTGAGTTTTGTGCTCCACCGCTGAATTACTCACATTGTCTTCTATTTAATCATTTCGTGGCGGTCATGAAAGTCGGAGGCTCAGTGATTTGTACGCATATGTGTGCATGCACGTATCCATGCATATATATATATATATATATATATGCAATTCGAGAGAATTGAGATATCGCCGTGGCCGAGTGGTTAGCGTATCCGACTGCATTGTCAGCCTCTGTTGCTGCATGTCGCGAGTTCGAGCCTCCGCAGGGACACGGCGGTCCTGTGGCGGGGAGATTGGGCGCCTCCCCCCTCTGTGTCTGCCTAACTTAGCCACCCCCCTAACAAGGGGGAAACGGCTGTATGTACGTACCGTACCGTACCGTACCGGAACGTACCGTAACGTACCGTACCGTAACGTACCGTAACGTACCGTAACGTACCGTAACGTACCGCAACGTACCGCAACGTACCGCAACGTACCGTAACGTACCGTACCGTAACGTACCGTAACGTACCGTACCGTAACGTACCGTACCGTAACATAACGTACCGTACCGTAACGAACCGTAACGTACCGTAACGTACCGTAACGTACCGTAACGTACCGTAACGTACCGTAACGTACCGTAACGTACCGTAAGGTACCGTAACGTACCGTAACGTACC